>QTSX02002168.1:0-245985 GCA_014839935.2 Entomophthora muscae | reverse complement strand
AGATGGAATGATTTTAGATGGTTAATTTGATTAAAATTTGCCATCTATGCTTACCCTCTCTTGAGAAATCAACTTTCCTGGGAAACATATCAGAACTGCTGGTAATGGTGCTTCTGCTCATCCTAAACTACTATTCAATCTGCATGGAAATTTATATATACAGTATATAGGGATAATTTTCGCAGTAAAATGGCCAATATCTTCTAAATGATTTTTGTTTTTCTAATATCCTTTATTGGAAGTATAATATGGCATCGATAGGTGCTTTTGTCGGATTCTCCGGTTTGTTTTAGATCCGGTAGTGGAACCCCCAGTTCTTAAAATGCTATCGGCCTAGATTTTATCGAGGAAGCAAATTAAGTCCTGGCTGCGCTTCAATAAAAAATTCCGTACCAATCGGGGCTTTCATCCTCCGGTGGAGAGTTGGCGCTTTGACCTTTGATTATAAACGTTGACTCCCAACCTCTACCCTGACGAAGATGGAACTTTCAATATCCGCGCGTTGCAGCTGGCTTGGATATTTTTCATTCGAAATGTTGACGCTCCATAGTTAACCGGGGGAAATTAACTTTGAATGTTGGCTCCACCGGTTTAGTTTCAGGGTAACTCCGTAGGGTATATTCCATATCTGTTGAGTTCTCTAAATTGGGCAAGTGCGGCAACCGATTTATCGGCTAGGGTTTCCCGTGGTGAAGGGTTTGATCCAGATTTTATCCCGGGATGGGATAAACATGTAAGCAGTCTGCTTAAAAGGGACACGTGTAAGGCTTGGTGGCGGTTGGAACGGTTATATCAAACTGTGATCACCAGGGTGGATTTTTGGGAACTTCCGAATTTGGTTACAAATCTCGGGGTATCTCTTGGCAACTGAGGGGGAGTGTTAAAGGTAGATCAGAAACCTTTTCTTAAAACGATGTACTTAAAGTATAAAATTGTATCACGCTTATAAACGGAGTGATAGAACAACCTTGAAATTTAACGGTTAGTCACACTCCAAGGGATTTAATCTTCAATATAAGCATAAGTTTCATTAAGTAAATAAAGATCATTTAAATGAGGTGCAAATAACAACGTGACAATATTTATATGGCGCCAAGTTTATCGCAGTGGAAATGCTGACATCAGGGATACAATTTCTATTAATTGCTGGAGACGGGAGGCAGTATTTTGGTGGAAACAACTGATCTCAAGCGTACGGTTACCCTGGCGTGAAGGGAATATTTGGTAAGAACCTCAATATTTATTTGGTCAGAGAATATTCACCTCGAGGCAGGAACAAACTGAAGTTTGTACACATTTGCACATGGTTTTATTTGTTCTGTGTAAATTGTACTATATGGCCTCAAAAAATGTATACATATCTGCTATCATAATTTGAGTTAACAACTTGTTTAAACATACATTGCTTGCGTAATCTAGAAATACATTTAATCCTCAAGTTTTAGCAAATCAACCCGTTAAGCCCCATAAACCCAACCAGCTTTTCAAACCAAAATTTAACTCAATTCATGACATTAGATTTACCAACTATGAAGCTATTTGTATGATATTTTAAATATTTTTAAAATGACTACTTACAGAAAAACTGTGTGGAATTCATACTTTAAAAATATTTTATCAAAATTCTAACGTAATAGTTTATCATCTTAGACAACATTTAAATATATTTTATTAAAGAGTTATAAACTGCTACCATATCGCAGGTGCTCAACTTTGGTAAATCATTTCCTTCAGAACAGATGCAGAAATAATCGACTATAAGACTTTAGAATTCCAATCCAGGACTAATAAACTATGCTGACTAAATCATTATTCAAAGGAACTTTCGCAGGGCAACTTTTTACATCTAAACCCACATTGTGCAATATTCAATATGAGAATTAATTTAATAAATATTTTAATCTTCTTTTCATCCACATTATTGTTTGGCAACGCAAATTATTAGCCAGAGATGAGAAATTTGAGTTCTTAAATATTACAATTGAAATTGATTTCTGATAGCCATTAGATAAATTTTATTAATAGTGAATAAAACCCTTGTCTCTTTAATAGTATAATCTGGTTGCCGCAACTCTGCTGGTCAAACCTCTGATGGATAATAAGCATCCATTATACCCTCCTCGGTACAACCCATTCAAACCCCAACTTTTATAAATAAACCAAGATTTATAATTGCTACAACATCTTTAATTACTTCCTCTTTGGAAATCATTTTCCAAGAAATCTTTCTACTGCCAAATAGTTAGCGACACTATTGCCACCCCCATTGTTGTACAAGGATCATAGTACTTTGAGTCCTGTAAGGAACATTACTTGGAAAAGCTCCATGACTGTCATGGAGTACATGGAAACTATTTGGTTTTTCATGATACTATATAATATTTCTCTTTTGTATCAAATAAATTATCCTTCTCCTCTTAATTTCTCCTTATTTTTTAAATACTTCCAAGAAGTTTATACTCAACATAGAGGTGAGTTTGAAAATAGCACTCCTGATTATGATTCAATTTTCATTCCAAAATAAAACTAAAATAATTTAAAAAATAAACATATAGCTCCTGCTATAAATTAATATTTAATCTATATTTTGGGTTTAAGATTTAGTTGGCCTTAACTTTCATGCCAAAGTGATCCATGTGGAGCAGGTAAGCATCTTTATTGCATTATAAGCTCGTTTCAGTAAACGGATCTCAATTAAAAAGGCATCCACTTATCTTCAATTGCTTTTATAAATTTAAAATGCATTTTTAAAAAAATGCCTATTCGAGGGTTAAAACTGGATTGGTATTACAACTAAGCTAAACTGATGTGGATCAACTATTGTAATTTAAACTGCTATAAATTTGCAAACAATTCAAACAAGAAGTAACAAATAAGTCTTTTGCTTAACATTCACTTATATCAAAGTAAAAGCACATTATATGGCCGGAATCAAGGTTTTTTGAAGGGATATATTTATATATAATCTATCAGATTATTGTCACGTTAAGATTTGGTGGTTAAGTTGGATTAATATTTCCAAGTTCAATTTATAGTTTCCAGCATGCAAAATAATTTATTATTGACTTATCGATGTTAAAGTTATAAAATCGAAACGGGGGATCCTTGTCTCACTAACAATGCTTCAAAACTTTACTTTCGATTATTGAGTTAAAATCCGAGACTGATATGATTTCATTACTATTCGTGTACAAATCCATGTAAAGGACTATATAGCCTACACATCCATACTTGCCCTTGAGTAGAGACATCATTGGCTTCATATCAAAGTACTGTAGCTACTTTGGCTCTGGTACGGAAATTGATGAGTTAAGCCTTTTAGAGACCTTTGTTTTTCTGGAAGTTGAATATTTTGCCAAGTCAAATGGGGAAACAGCTTTAATCCCGTTAAAACAGGGGGTTCCAGTTCGGATTAAATGTCATTTGATCCGGGTTAGTCAATCAGACCCACATCTGTACCTTCCCGCCAAAACAGTTGGTGCCCTAGCAGGTGAAGTTTCAATGTATGGATTATCGACCCCAGCCTAATCATCTTAGGGGGTTGGGTAACCGGTTTAAAATGCAACGGGCATGGGTGGTTCAGTAGCCGAGGTTTAACATCAAAATGGCACGTTAAAATCCATAGCGACATGGTAAAATTTGGTCAACTCGGCTAGTTGCCGCGATGTCCTTATTGAACGCTTTCCGATTCCCGCTGGTATAACGGTTTACAAGTTACAGCGGAAAGGCTTTATCTTTATTTTAGGGTGGTTAACAGCCTGAAACTTGGATATTTACAGGGTTGGATGTCGATTGGTGCTGAGTTTACTAAACTGCTCAGATGGCTTCTGGGAAGGAAAGCCGACCCGTTTGAACGTCAAAATTGATTTTGGCATTTTGGAATTTGGAATTATGGCAAATTAGTCGATTGCAATAAAACGTCTACCAAGTGAAAGGGTACTAATCAGTACTAGTTGATTGAGACGACCCTCGCTTATGGTTGCTTCCAGGCGCCTACTGGATCTGGTCCAAGCACTCAAAACAAGGATTTTATAAAGTTGCATCAGGATTAGTTGGTTTTTGCTTCACACCCTAAAACAGAAACTAGCTGGAAATGGTTCGCCACAGCCGTTCCCTCGCTTCCAACCATTTAAATAGGGAAAGGGGTTTTCTGGGTTCAAAACAGTTGTAGGCATATATACCCCCAATGGGATGTAACACAATAGCTTTGTGGAAGAATCATACTGTAACTACATTCAGCCCTTAATCTTTCTGTGGGCTAAAGAATGTTAAACATTAAGGTTGGGTCAAAGTTTGTATCTCATTACGCTGATAGCACCAAAGCCAGAGTTCCAACGGTGGGTGTACTAAAACAAAATCTGCCCAAAGAAGCCCCTTTCAGGGAATAAGACAGCCTTGGAAATACAAATGTATAGCTTTGAAATACAGATTTTAAGCTACGGATGAATTGGATTTATTTTAAAAAGCACAATAAATAAAAAGGTTACAGTAAAAACCTTGGGTATAGTTTAGTTATTTTATTTTTAAGGCCTGCCTAACAAAAAGCGAGAAATAAAGACTAAACCCTAAGCCACTGAAATGTAGCTACCAATGTTAGAAGGTTTCTCTGATATATTGGGTAAATTAAAACTAAAATGTGTAAGAATTTTGTACATTAAGATAAATGTCACTTTGATATTTTGATGATCACCTGGTTGAGAAAGTTGAAACTGATGCTCAACATATTTTCTAATAGAACGTTGCAGCATACTCTTCCAATCCAGCTGTCAGCATATATCACAAAATAAAGGGGTGGCAATGGAACCACTTCAAGGGGATATTGCATTATAACCTCACTCAAACCCCAGAGATAAAAACAGCTTATATTAATGTGTATAATACACAGTCAGTCTTCCCCCTGATTAATAGGGATCTCAAAGCCTATTTGGGATCCAGCAACTTTAATACCCTTTTTCATTCCCAATAGGCTACAACTCTGTAGACTAAAGTCTCCTCATAACAGTTTAAGTATTTTATATACATAAAAATAGATATTATATTATTCCAAATTCATTTTCTGTCCCTCCAAGAATAAATTCTACACCCAAATTTTCAAAAAGTTAGACTACAAATAGTTTATCTGCAAAAAAACATAGCATATAAATAACCCTTTGCCTTTCAAAAGATCATGTCTCTAGGATACCTTTAAAAGTGACTTATACCCCTCTCATAAAAATTGGAGTTAATTTGGAAGTTTAGCCAGCTTATAAATCTTCCAACCAACTTGGAAGGCTTTACCGCTAACCCCTGACAACTTTGAAGGAGCCCCGTTTTACAAAGCTGATTCCAACTAAAGGGCTTCAGTATCCTTCAGGATCTCTAAAAATTGCTTAGATAAAAGGATGACCTTTTAAATTATTGCATTTCAGCTTATCCTTTTAAGCTTAACTTGTTAGAGCTCACAAGAAGACTCTAGCAAGTGTTGCAACATCTTTGATTACTCCCTCTTGGGAAAATAATTCCCCAATAAACTTGTTGAAAGATTCCCCAACTAATCACTAAGTTGGTGGCACTACTAGCATTCAGCCATCTATCACAGGAATCAAACATTCCGGATCCTAAATGGAACACAGTTTGAACAAACCTTGTGACTTAAGAGGGACATTACTCAGATAAGCTCCATAATTGCCATGATGTACATGGACAGAATGAGGCTTCCCATGGTACTATATGTTACCATATATCCAATCCAATAAAGTATCATTATCTTCTTAATTTCCCCATTTATCTCATTTTATTACACTTCCCAGAAGTATATACTTGACAGTAGTAGCACAGGTAGGTTATCCACACCTACACAACTTTAAGGAAAAATTCCTCTAAAGAAAAGAACCCAGCAAACGGCACTTCCTGAAGGTTGGAGAGTCTATAAAGAAGGGAAAGACGTCCCTAAAGGTTTTTTGTCTTCAACAATATCCTTGTCTCTACCAGACAGTACAATCTCCTCACACCTGTAAACTCCTGAACCAGCCTCCAACTATAACTTCACAGACAACTGAAATACCCAACATTGTATTTCAACGTCTACGTTCAGCAGAGATTGGGACTTTTTCAGGATTACACTGAGAAAACACCAACCTCTGGATTCAAAGCACTTAAAGCAAGTTTACACAAGAAGGGTACCCCCCGCAGACTCTGGGCCAGTGAGATCTCCCTTTGTGTCATTGGGGCCATCACACGCTTTGTAAGAAAATGGATCAAACAACACCCCAAACACTGTGAAGACTGGGATATGTTCAAAGCCGCCATCCTCAAAAGATTTGCCATGAAAGATTCTGGCGTGGTGATCATAAGAGAACTCAGCACTTTCAAAATGACTGGAACAGTCAAGGAGTACATTGCAGCTTATGAAGACCTACGTGGCTGAGCTCTCAAAACTATTAATTTTGACAAAGCCAGACCACAATTGGACTTCTACAATGGCCTCCCTACACGCATCAGATGTCAGTTCAATATGACTGTGGGGTTCCTGTCCACCAGTCCCCAAAGTGTGTCCTGGGTCATAGCCAGGGACTGGTTTGGAGGAGTTGTCATTCCCCAGCAGTGGTGAGTGGTTAGTCAGAAGCTTGTACTTTGCCTGCATAGGTGCAAACTCTTCTAGCACCTTCCCAAAGACTAGGCAAGCATCCCCATCATACACTTGTACTTCAGCAGGCGCTAGCCCCTCTGTGAGCCCGTACCAGTCCTGTAACAACCTGATAATTCATTTCATATAAACTCCCTTCCCCTATCTGTCATCTCCAGATGCCTAGTCACTTTTTCCCACTCCTCCTGGGCAGACTTACTAGAGGCAAATCTTCTACAACCTTGACAAATGGTATCCTCCTCTCCTTGGCTAGGTTAAAAGATATGGGGTAGTTCATTCATAGGGTTTGTATTTTTATCACGGGAAAATTTGGGCAGGGGTTGTAATAGGCTTATATTTACTGTCAGAAGGAAGATCCCTTTAGAAACCTTCTGATATAATGCCTGGGTGGGGGAAACAATATGGTTTTGCCAATACTTGGATTAATTCAACAATCTCTTGGACTCCTTGAAATTGGTCTTGGGCTCCTGCACCTTTGTCTTGGGCTCCTGCTCTTTGGTCTTGGGCTCCTACACCTTTATTTTGGGCTCCTGTGGTCTGTTTCAGCTCAGGATTCTTGTCCTTAGCCCTGGCTGCTGTATCTTAGGCTTCTGCACCTTTAGCTTGGTCCTCAGCTTCATCTGTAGTCCTAGTGGCCTTTGTAATTCACTTGATCTAGTCCCTGTTAATCCTCAGATAGCTCCCCCTTTTATAGCTCCTTGTTTCAGTCCAAAATCTCTCTCAGAAATCTTCTTTTCCAAAGCTTAAACTATCCTTTTTTTCTCTCACTGCAATATATTAAACTTAATAACTTACTTCAGCCAATGAAAGCCCTGAACTTTCTGCTTCTGCTCCTCATTTTTTAGGCTTTAACTCTTAAGTTAAAGCCCTCAAAACACTGATCAAATAAAATTTGGCTCACAGCCAATCATACGCCTCAATTCAACTGTTTCCCTGAACAGTTTACCTAAATGACTTGCTCTTGACTATGGTTTGAACTTAAAGTGTCTCGCTCCAAGTGAACAACTGCTCTGTGTTTCAAACAGTTTTGCTGTGATTCCCGTTATGTTTCCCTGGCAAATCTTGAGTGCTTTTGTCTATGTTTCACATAAGGAATTTTGAACCCTCAATTCTTCAACGTCTCTCTGAGTTTCTCCGCATTTTCTTCAATGTTTTGAGCCTTTGAACTCGCCTGTTGCTTACCTCTCAACTCTCCTAGTTGTTCTTGGCAAAATTTACATATTTGCCTCATAGTTTCTCTGTCCTGTTTCTGGCCTCTTTCTGTCTTCTTTCCATTCAATCAACTCTAATAAATTCACAGTTTAATCACTGTGAATAATTCATTTCTCTCTTTTCTTCTTTCTATATGATATTTAATTCTTTTATATCATATCTTTGACAGCTTAAAATCCTTATTTAACTGCTTCTTATCTTAATATTTTCTCTCTTAAGACATCAAATTCAGCATTCCAGCCCTTATATCCAGTCTGGCTAGTCTTTCCAAGACATCTTCTAGCTCCATAGCTAGTCCTGCACTATTATCTTCTGGTTCTTTGACTAGCTCTTCAACCATATCTTCCAGCTCTTCAGCTTAACCAACAATCAGTCCATCTTTGTCCACAAACAGCTCTGTTCACTCCTCAAACAACTTGTCCTCACTAGGAACCACCTTGGTTCCACCTGCACAATGAACCCTTTTTGATTCCAAACTTCAATATGAACCAAAAGTCCCTCAACTAGTCTTCACTGTGATTATACAGTCCTTCTTACTAGTCTTCTCTGCTGATCTCAAACTATGAACCACCTTGGCTCTTTATCTCAGTCCCTGTTACCAGAACCTGTAGACCCAGGCATGAGTCTACATTGAACTGGCGTTTAACTGGGCCCTTGCAAGTGGCAATCCACTTAGGCCATCCAACCATAGATCATCAAATTCTATTTTGTTATTTTTACTCACACAGGTGATTAAGTCTGGGCTTTTGATCACAAAGTAATCAGCTTTACTTCCCAAAGCCTTATCACACTAAGTTCTGCAGCTGCTTCCCCAAGCAAACCGCCTTGGTGACACCCCCTGCATATCTATGCCCTCCAATGCTCACTTTGGGTTCTCCCCAAAGCTCCCATAGGGATATAAACGAGGACATCCTACCAGTCCGGTAGGTAGGGTGCTTGCTCACAGACCTCCTGCAAGCATATCAGGGTATGTAGAGCCATCACAGCTCTTCCTCTCCCTGGCAGCTTGTGCTACCTGCCAGGGGTCCAAAACTCACAGCCCTGGTAGGAAAGACCCCCACCATGCTGGCATACACTTATACCCTGGCAGCCTGTGTTACCCGCCAGGGTCTAAACATCCTCCATCCTGAGCAGCACATGCTACCCATCAGGCTGAATCACTCCCCACCTCAAGCAGCTAAAGTTTCCTGATGAGCTATCTTATTCCTCACCCCTAGCAGCCACAGTTCCCTGCTGGGTGAGGACCTCTAGCCCACAGCAGCCAATATCTTCTGCTGGGTGAAGACAACATCTGCCCCTAGTAGTCTTTATACCTACTAGCTAGGCCTTACCTTCCCTAGTAGCCATCATTCCCTACTAGGCCTCTACCTGCCACAAACCAACAACACATGGACCATATTTATCTTAGCGTCTTTATTTGAAGCCAAATCAACCCTTGCCCGCAAAACTGTTTACATGTGGATCATCACAATGACCCACTGCAAGAACCTCCAGGAGGCATTCTTGGAGGGAAAGCGCGTGGCACAAAAGTCTGAAAATCTGCATGTAACAAACAAAAAGAGAGTCCTAAAGCTAAAAAGGACCCTTGGCCCAACAAGCAGAACAACTGAGCTAACACTACCCATCCTTGAAATGTGAATCACACTGCCCAAGCTAATCAAGCAAGCACTGAAGATTCTAACAAGGAGGGAAAATCTCAGGGGAGTGCTTAGGCAAGCTGCCCTCCCCCACTCTACAATACTTGTACAGGGACCAAGATGTGGACTCAATCACCATGATCCAAGTACCCTCCAGCAACTCTCTACTGTTTGCCACCCAAACTGGAAATAAACTCCTCTTTTATTCTTTCTGTTTTTATGGATATCAGGGCACAGCACTATTTGACACTGGAGAAGACCAATCCCTTGTTGAAAAAATATTTTCCAATATCATGGAACTTCCCACAGTCTGAAGCAACATCAAAAGAGTTATCATGGCAGACAATAGGAGCACACCAGTCACCAAGGAAGCAAAAAAGCTTTCTGCGCCCAAATTGGAAACATGCAGACTATGCTCAGTGGCCCTATCATACCAATCCCCAAGTATGATGTTATTCTTGGTTTAGATTAGATGAGAAATACCAAACCAAATATTGACTGAGGTAGCAATACCATTACCATAAAACAAGGCAAGGTACACCACCATTTCTACCTAAATCATCTTGACACGCTTATGAGAGACCGCATATTTGTGAAGACCATGGAATGAGAAGAGGAAAAAGACCCTAGAAAAATCAATTAGAACACATGCACATATGAATTTATCCACTTCAAAAATACGGAAACAGTATGTGATAGAGATCCAATCAGAGCACAGCTAGTCATCAAATTCCCCTATTTTTTCCAAGAAACTTTACCAGGCCTACCAACTGATTGGGGCATACAACACAAAATTGACCTCAAGGGAAGTGTCCCCAAAGCACACCCCATTTATTGCCTCACACCTCAGAAAGACAATGCTTTAAAAGCTTACCGTGACAAAGACCTTGAGAAAGGCCTTATTTGACTGTACAAATCACCTTTTGGCACAGCTGTCTTCTTTGTATCAAAAAAGGATAGAGGACTCCGCCTAGTCACAGACTACAGGGCACTCAACAAGTTCACAATTAAGAATAGGTATTCCCTGCTCCTGATTGAAAACCTCTTTGATGCCCTGGGGGGGGGGGTCTCAAGTCTTCACAAAGATTGACTTGGCGGCAGGCTATCACTAAATTTGCGTGAAAACAAAATATATACCAAAAACTGCCTTCAGAACAAAATATGGATCCTTTGAGTATGTGGTTCTTAATTTTGGTATGAAAAACGCCCCCAGCACCTTTGTGACATTCATGAATGAGGTCTTCAAGAAACTCATTGGAAAAAGAGCAAGCATCTACCTAGACAACATAATCATATATAATTCAATGGTAACACAACACTGGGAAGATGTCTGTCTGGCCCTCTGCACCCTTAAGAAAAACCAACTTGTTGCTAAACCCTCAAAGTGTGACTTCTTCTTGTCTTACCTTCCATTCCTTGGTCACATTATCAGTAGGGACAGAATCAAACCAGACCCAGAGAAGATATGTGCCATAACTAAAATGCCAGCACCAAGAAATAAAAGTGAGCTTTGTACCTTCCTGGGTATGGTAGCCTACATTAGGAGATTCATTCCTGATTGGGGTGCCCTGACATCCCCCCTGTCTGCAATCACAGGCAGGACAACTAATTTTTTGTGGACACTGCTAAGAGACCAACACTTCTGACAACTAAAAGAGCACATGACCACTGCCCCTATCCTCCAGTATCCAAATCATGAGGGAGTATATGAGCTGGAAACTGTCATATCCAATTACGTCATAGGAGGAGTACTCTGAATTCAAACTTCAGAAAAGGACTTCCTCCCTGTAGCATATGAATCAAGGAAACTTTCTGATGGTGAATAAAGATATTCAATACATGACAATGAACTGGTAGCTATTGTGCACTGACTTATGAAGTTTTAATGTTACCTGAAAGATACACAAATATTCAAAGTGCTAACCAATCACAAGTCATTGATATTCTTCAAGTCCCAACAACATCTAACAGGAAGACAAGTGGAATGGATGAGCCTTATACAAAGATACCCTGTACAAATTGAATACAAGCCAGGCAAGGAAAGGCTTACTGCAGACGCCATATCAAGGCTATACAATAAACATGTTCTACGCATTGATAAGGACTTTGATTGGCCCATGTTAATCATGAAGAATATCCAAGAGGGTTTCCCACTTGGTACACCAATGGATATCCAAGAGAAATTCCTCAAGAACAAACATATGTTCAAAAAATATATGGCACCCTACACCACATACTTCCAAGTGGTGATACTGTACCCTATGTCCCATCAACACAAAAGATTGACACAATCATCCAATATCACAGAGATCTGAGACACACCTGTAGCTGGAATTCTCATTAATATCTTAAGACACACTACTGGTAGCCCAACATGCTAGATGATATAAAGGAAGTACTGGAGCAATACAAGGTCTTTGAGTAGTCTGCCCAATCCAAGGCACTGCCCAAGTCAGTACTACCAGTGTCAATCACAAAACCCTTCAAAGTGTGGTCACTGGATATTGTGAGACCAATGCCTGGCAATAACAAAGGCAAAAAGTACATTATAATAGCTATCAACTATGTGACTAGGTGGCCTGTAGCCCAAGCTACAAAATAACACAAAGGTAATGATATTAGAAGATTTATTAGCAAAGAGATCATAGCTAATTTTGGGAGCCCCAACCTCCTAATTACAGATGGAGGGACCAAGCTTAAAGCCATTGACACCAATATCTACCTTACCAAGAATGAAATAAAGCACATCACAACCAGTCCCTACCACCCACAAGCAAATGGAGGAGTAGAACAACTAAACAGCTCACTAGTAGAAGCCCTCAGTAATTTATCTGCTAATAATCCAAAAGCCTGGGTCAACATGCTACCAACAGCACTTATGATGTGAAGAACACAAGTCACCTGTAATACAGTAAAAAACCTGTATGAACTTGTCTATGGGCATAAGCCTGTCATTGTTAGCACTACCTCAGGACCAAGTTTACCTCTACCTAAGAAGGTACCAGAAAATAGAAACCCTGATGTACAGCGTGCTAGGAAGGACCAAAAAGACATGGAAAATAAAAAGTGGAAAGAGAGTCAATCCCACTACAACAGGAACACTTTCAAGTCAGAGCCAAGATCTGGGTTGTTAACCACAACATGAACAAGTTGGATCCAGTATTACAAGGACCAGGCATTGTCATGGAGGTCAAGCCCAACTATACCTACCTCATCAAGGGAATCAGTGCTCAGACAGAATTAAGTTGCATACACCACAACTGCTTCTGTCTGTGAAAGGCAAGAACAGCTCAACGTAATTCCAGGCTCCCTGTACCCAACGCCAAACTAGATCAATACCAAGCCTGTATCCCTGACACTCTAAAGAAAATTCCTAAGGTTCCACCTTCCAGTACCCCAGGGGGAGATGTTGCTACATCTTTGATTACTCCCTCTTGGAAAAATAATTCCCCAAGAAACTTGTTGAATGATTCCCTAAATAATCACTAAGTTGGTGGCACTACTATCATTTGATCATCTATTACGGGGATCAAACATTCCGGAGCCTAAATGGGACACAACTTGAAAAAAAACTTGTGATTTAAGAGGAACATTACTCAGATAAGTCCCATGATTGCCATAATGTACATGGACAATATGTGGCTTCCCATGATACTATATATTACCATATATTCATATCCAATAAAGTATCATTCTCTTCTTAATTTCCCCCTTCATCTTGTTTATTATACTTCCTAGAAGTATATACTTGACACAAGCTAAGTTGATATCTCCAAGCTTTTATTAAAGGTTTGGTATGACCTTGAAGCAAGGTTAATTAGGTTTAGTACAAAAAGCCTAGAAAGTTGTACCTTGGCTATGTTTCAAATTAAGCCTGTTTTTACTGGGAATCCCCTTAGCTATATAAAGAACAGCAACTTTGGCTTGTTTTATTGGCTTCAAAAAAGACTAACATATCAGCAAATCTGATTCCAGATAGATAAAAATTGGATTGATTTGGTGTACCTTATGCAGATGACTTTAAAATAATTATATCATGGACTATCAATTTGATCTTTTGAATTTACATTCAAATTTGCTGCTGATGAGTGTAGTAGCTTGTCAATACTAACCAATTTATGTTTTACATAATATAGAGGTGATAAGGTAGAAATACAATGTCATCACTTTGGAGTTTGGCCAAAGGAAATATAAAAAAGTAACCTGGACATTAAGGCTAGGCTATTATATCTAGTCAGATCTATTCCCATCATAAAATAGTGGGAATTAGTAGCACTTTAATAAGGAAAAATGTTTTGGTGAAGTCCTTTTAAAGCCTGCATTAAAAATAATGTTTCAAGCAATAGCTGCTATACATTCTTGACCTGGACCCAAGACCTAGACTTTTTAATCAGACAATGTCACCCTTTTGTTGCAGGATCTAGAACCCAGAAGGGTTATGCCTTTATCATGTGATGTTGAAAGGATAAAATGTCTCAAGATGAGTGGCCCAGATATACTTATTTGGTAGCCTTATTTAAGTCTAGCTATCAAGGCTTTTCATCAGTGCATCCATATAAGGGGGTTTTGATGCTATCTATCAATAAAAATCACATAGATTCATGATATTCTTGGGGCAGGTTAAAGAAGAATCCCTTGATATAAACCTTGTTTAGCCTTTTTATTTTTACCTGGTGGGCTGATAATGGATTTGAAATTCCTTGGACAGGTGCCCAAATGTTATTTTTCCACATGTTTTAGTTACCTCAATAAACTACTAAATTTTGGATTTATTATCAGGGATTTATTATCAGGGATTTATTATCATGGATTTATTATCAGGGATTTATTATCAGGGATTTATTATCAGGGATTTATTATCAGGGATTTATTATCAGGGATTTATTATCAGGGATTTATTATCAGGGATTTATTATCCTAGCTTGTTTTATACCATATTTTACAGCATCTCTGAGAATCTCTAAGCTTCTCTATCAGGAGATGCTTGGTTTTTCAAACCTAATGGTATCTGGGCCTTGTTTGATATCTTGGGCTGTACTTGATGAAGCCTTGGCCCTGATGATTTCTTGCAGGAAAATTTTTAAAAGGAGCTTGGTTTCACTTCCTGATCTGTATATCCCCTCCTAAACTTTAAATATTCACAGGTTGGATCACTGGAATAGATGCTAAAATAATGTATGAGCAATTTAGATCATTTCCTTGCCTCTGAGGAATTAAAGGCAAGTAAAAGCAGTTGGCTTATCTTATATAGAATATTACACATTCTCTATAATTTTGAGCTCTTTAATATACTGGGATAAGTTTTAGTTACCAAGACACATGTTTAACAAAGAGAAATCTAGCAGCTGCTTTGAGGGGCTGAACCCCTGGGGTTCAGGAATGGTCATCACACACTTCCAAACTTTACAAAAATAAAGGGGGCCTTGTCCTGAAATAATTGAGGCCATAAATAAAAATTAACCTTCTGATGGAATATTTCTTTATAAGGGGGATTCTGTTGAATTGAATAAGATTACATACACAAGAAACAGGGGATACAGTAATGACTTTGGGGGGAAAACCTAATTAGCCCTAGCCTTGATACAAAAAGGATCCCCAAGATTATTATTTTTACTTGAACCTTGATACCAACAGATCAGAAACAATAGCATGCAAATAAAAGAGGTAGTAAACAGCCTTTATTGTAGCTGTTTTAAAGAGACCAGAAGCAAAAAAACCAGAGAATTAATCCAAGGAAAAATAAATTCATTGGGAGGTAAAAATGGGTTTATACCCTTGTGGAAGGAACAGGTGCCTAAAACTCAAGTGTAGAAGTCAAAATCACCAAGAATATGATTTTTTACCTTGTACTTTTTTAATTTTTTTAAAAAAGTTGATACTTTCTTTAAACATGACTTTTTAATGTTTCTATTAGTATCTAGAATAAAAACCAATCTCAGAGTGCCAAATTCGATGGAATTTAAAATCCTCCTTGATTCCAAATGGCAAATAAAATAGACAATGTTAACCATTTTGAGTAGAGGGGACAAAATGGAAGTTCCTAAATCAAAGTACAGTAACAATTTTTTTCATTTTGCAGCTTTCCCCTTCCCATCTCTCCTTCCTCCTCAAAAACGTTCAATTTTTCTGCATTTTCAGGAGGGTAGACCATATAAAGTCTGATACCAGGTAAAAATATATGTATTTTTCTTTCTCTCTTTCTCTCATCTCCTTTCTTTTTTAATGCACATGTTAGATAAAACTAATATTTACATGATATCCCATAGATAAAAAGGGCTCTCTGGCATTCAATTAAATACTATTCTATTTTGGTATAAGCAAAGTGGTTTTAAATAAAAATATTTAAGTACCCATTTTCAATGAAATTTACCTGACAGGTTCTCATTAATTTTAAAGGTTGTAACTTATTATAAGAATATATAAGCATATAGGCTTTAATTAAATATAAAATTATATAGTATAGCTTCAATGAGTATGTACTATATTTTATACAATAGTTTTCAAAGCTATGGCACTAAGTGAGAAAAATGAGATTTAAGTGAAAACAACTGAGATTTAAATGAGAACAACTCAGATGTAAACAAAATCAAACCCAATTAATTATATTGATTAATTTTAGATTTTAGTTCACTTTTAATTTGTTTCCATCTGAGTTGTTTTTTTAAAACAGTTAATTTTTCTTAAATCTCATTTTTGTTGCTTAGTGCCATAGCTTTGAAAACTGATTCAGTATTTTTAATTATTCACTAAAAAAATAATAAAGCTTATTGATAAAAATACCGCTATTAATTTTGAAAAAAGGATATTTAAGCTATTTTCTTGCAATAAACATACTTTATTTTTCTTTAATGAAGTATTAATATAGCTTAACATAATCTATAAAATTTAATTTCATTATAGACTAAGTACATCTTTTAAGGCTGGTTTTAGGTAATTTCATATTAAAAATTAATAAATAAAGCTGGATATAAATTGCAGGGTAGTTTGTTTTAAAATGCAAAATCAATCTCTTAAAAACAACTGATTTAAGCTCATTATTATTTTTATTATTTATCTTCTAGTTTTTTGTGAAATGAAATACTTGGAGTCTTTTTATTATCTAAGATATTTTAACACTTTTACTCTTATACTGAAGACTATATAGACTTTTATTCAAAGGTGACCTCTGGAAACTTGCGTTTTTCTCTTTGTCTTTTGATTTTCAGTTTTTTACCCAACATGTTGGTTTGATCTTTGCAAATTTAGGAGGTCCTATGCTTGATTTCTTATCTTTGAATTTAAGGAACTTTGAAATAATAAAATTATATGTGCTAGGACATTGGGACTGGCCATATGAAGAGTTACAGCTCAATTTTTAGTTACATGGTAAAATTCTGATATTAAAAGGACATCATTAGTTGGGAGATATTATGGTAATGGGCAGTCCCACTGTTAGGTGAACAATATTGGCTGTTATATATCTGAGAAAATGTTGGTTTAAGTCCAGGATCAATCTGCTAGGATCTGGGCTCAATGTGAGAGTTTCAAAAGTACAAGTATTATGGTTTTATATCATTATATATTATTGGCAACTGTCAAAATTTGAACTGTCTGCATGCAAAATCCTCCATATTGACAACCCCAAATTCTATTTTAGCTTTATTTTTTACATTTTTACTTAAAACTTAAAAAAAGAAATCAAGTTTATCTTAAAATATTAGAAACAATTCTTTAAGGTAAAAAATGAATAAACATACAATAAAAATACAAAAATATATTTTGGGAATTTTCAAAATGGAGGATGTTACATTTAGACAGTTTAAATTCTGACAGTTGCCATATCATTAAGTGTATTTATATTATAATGGCCTAAAAAATTAAGTTTTATACATCAAATAAGGTAAAAAATGTCCCACATTATTGGTGTTAAATCTAAAAGTGTCATCAGTTATTAAGGCTACTAATAAAATCAAATTTCATTGGGTGGTTTCTTTTTGGGGTCTTTGAGTTTGATTTTTACATGATGAAAAAAGTCAGAGCTTGTACCAAAGATTTATCTTGGTTGTCTGAGTGATGATGGCAGATAAATTAAACTATGAGCTGAATCTTGCTTTAAACCCAATAAGATTACAGGTTTTCCAGAAAGTGTTTCAATAATGCCATTTATTATTTTCTGTGGATCAAAGAGAATCAATTTATTTCTAAACATCATATGGGTAACCTTATCTCTGGGCCTCGTGCTTTTCCTGGTTAATCTAACTGCACCTCAAAGAGGGTAAATAATCTTGGCTATTTGGTTCTATTTATTCAACCATGAGGTATTGGCTCAAGGTGGTAAATTTTGGGGGGGCATGAAGATATCCAGGTAAATAATTTTCCTAGAACAGATTTTCAAACTGTTTGGATTCAACTAGGGTTGTTCCATATGTAATTTTTTAGCTTTTTACTAATGAAAGTTTGAAGCCCCTTTGCTTTATTGGTAAAGGTTAACTATCATTATTAATTGTTCTAATCTTATCTATATGCAATAACAGGATCAATTTTAAATTTTTATTATTTTAAAATATAATCTCATTAAAGTTTTCTAGTAATAAAACAAAAAAGGAATATATAAAGGGGCCCTAAAATGGTATCTATAGAAGTAGCTTTATTGAATTTTATTTTATTTTTATAATTTTGAATTTAAAAAGGGTACCTGTGGCAAAAACTAAAGCTGGATCAGATTTGGCAGGAGATGCACTGAAAGCAAGTAGTTAACCAAGCATCATCTGGCCTCACAGTTTGAGAACAAGCTTTCTAAGTTTTTACTGCTGAGTGGGTTAGATAAACTTTTGATACCAGATATCAGTTTCTGAAGCTAGGTATAGGTAGATCTTTAGCAGGCCAATTATTTTTCAACCCCCTTTAGAGGGGTAAATCTATCTTCTAGCTTGGTTTATGATTTATTTTACTATTAATATTTTTGTTAAATAGTAACATAGTGACATGAATATAATTTGATTAAGTATACCAGGCAAGAAAGGGAAAGTTTAGAAGGAATCATTTGTCTTTATGAACTAGAGGTCTTTTTATATCTGTTTGTACCATCAAGACTTTATCTATATGGGTTGTTTGGTGTTGATGGGGGTGATTTAAAGATATTTAGTTGGTTAAAATATGCCCTTATGGTATTTTCAGCACTTCCTTTTATCTAAGCTAAGCTCAAAAGGTAAAAATTGTGAGTAATTTTAAATGAATTTTGCTGTGAAGTACAATTTTTTTGTCCAGGTTTAGTTCCTAGAGATGAAGATGGCAGAGATAGTGTGATTACCAAGAATAGATTGTAACATATCCATTTGAACTTCACCTTGGTGCTTTTGGAGAAACTCCCAAGTAAATAATCTTGAGTATGGATGACTAAAAGTGCTGGGAACATTACCCCTGAAGCCATAAATACTCTGGCCAAGAGATGCCTACCAGCTGATTTTTAGCCAGCCACATTCAGCCAGTTTAAATCCACATTTCTCTCTAGTAAACTTGACTTTTTTGCTTTATGGGGATAAGGATCCAAAAGCAAATCCAGAAAAAGAATAGATATCAACACTTGAAATAATTGACAGTTGTTAATAAATTTTTACCAGGGGGCTTACATAGCTAGCTTCTACTCAGGTAAAATTTTAAATCCAGGTCTGCTTGTTGAATTGCTACCTAGATAAGTTTGCCAAGGCTTTCTCTTTTAGGGAAAGCGTGACTGGGGAGCAAAAGCTTCTTATGCTGCTCTTTCCTCTGACCAGCAGCTGAAAAGTAACATAGTGCCACCAATATACCAACAGGATAAGGATCCATAATTCAGATATATCCCTGGTCTTCATCTTATGGCAAGAAATGGGAATGACAACTGTCAGAAACCAAACTCTCATAAGGTAATCTTTAAGTCCCAAAAATCATTTTGATGGCACCTTTCAGCGTTCAGATAAAATCTTAAAGAAAGAGGTGAACTTCTATCTCTTTATCAATGTTTACTGTTTAAGCCAAACCAGGGTATCCCTTGGATAACAAAGCACCATGATAGTTTTGAGGTTGGTGACTTGAGGATAATACATCTCCAAGGTTCAATCTAAGCAGTTGCCTGGGGGATAAGAGATGCTAGCATATTTACCCCAGAGAGCCCACAGACCCTGAGCCAACCCAGACCAGCAACTCTACCAGGGCCTGCAAATGGAACTTTGGGCCCAAACTTATGACAAATTACAAACTGTGCTGGAAACTGGGCTACTCTGAACTGTATTTTTCTGAGCAGAAGCTGGCTTAAATAAAACTATCCTTTGGTTAGGACCACAGTGTTAAATAATATATGATGAGTAGGGATAGAAAGAGATTCTTAACCCCTAGCCACACCCTAAATATCACCCCCTACTACTATAGTGAATGAAAAGTACCAAACTCTCCATATTAGTTGATACCAATCAGCCCCAGAGATAAAAGACTGGGTAACCAAAACAGGTCCAGAGCCTCAGAAATCTTAACCAGCCACAGAAAAGCCACTAAACAGTATTGGGTTACTGCCAAGTGTACAAAAGATTGAAATAGAAGTCAATCATAATTCCTTTACACAGCCAAAATCAAGTAACTGGGTGCTCAGGGTACAAAAATTGATCTCTAATACCATAATACCTTTTTCAGCTTTAAAAGAGATGGGAAACTCCTTGCCTACCCCCACTAGGTTTACTATAAGGGTGTATGGTTTATAACCGCTATCTATAGCCTACCCTAAGCTACCAGAGAGGAGCTGAGCTATGCTCAAGCCTTAAATAATCCTAATGGATCCTCTACTTTTTTGGTGGTGGGTAAAATATCTACCCTGGATCAACCTTCTAACTTTTGGTATAGCAACTCTTGAAATTATTTTATATATAGCTCCTGCTCATTGCTGTTGAGTGGGAAACAGGCGTTGAAGGGGGCTAGCTTGGGGCACCTGGCTGCCCTGGGGGTTTTTCTGACCCTGATCAAGGTTTATGGCTGGCTTGGACCAATTTGCTGTGAGGTGTCCCTAGCCCTTTGCTGGGGGTCAGTTTTACTTACACATTTCTACACTACCTCTGGGGAAAGTGTCCCACCTGTTCTGGGATCTTGCAGCTTTGGGGGGAGCTTATTCTGCTCCCACCTTGCATCTTATCATCCTCACCCTCCCTATTGCCAATAGGTAGCTGGCCCTGTAGCAACCTACCATGTTTATCCTCACCTCTACCTGTCCCATGCATGTTGGCAGGATCAAGCTCCACTACCTGTAACATGAACCCCATCCCTAAAGTGCAATAAAAATATCCCTTTCTCACCTTTCTCCTTCTCCCCCTTATAGTGTACTGTGTCTTCATGGGTTAGAATTTCCAAGTCAATTGGGGTTACTCCTGCCAAACATGCTCTTTCCTGGGTAGAGTGCTCCTTCCTAGCCACCAATCAACCCTGTTAACTTGTCTTGGGGTTGGAGTGCACGCTTGGGGTAGATTATAGCAAGAGCCCTCTCCCAGAATCCAACCCCCTGTCTCCTAAAGCCTAACCCCTTTACCTACTGGGTGGAAGTAGCAACTAAGTATAGGTTTTAAGATTCAGCAAGTAAAAGGGAGATATTTATCTGTGCAGGAAGTTGGGCTAGATAGGGCATGGGATGGAGGTTGGGGGTCAATCCAATGTGGTGGGTAAGAAGTTCCCTTTTAGATCCTGGGTGGGGAGGCTTTCTTTCCCCAGAAGTTAGGGGGCTGCTTGGCACGGTGAAAAATAGCTTGAAACCGAGGAGGGTAGGGTTTATAGTAACGGATCGGTGAAGAGGGTATATTTAGCAGTTGAGATATTTGATTACAGCAGGTCTCATCCCGGCCATTAGTGCAGAGCATACGATCTGAAGCTAACTTCCGCCGGTAGCAAATGTAAAGTCTGGATTCCAACAAGTTGTGGTTGGTCTGAGTTTATTGGAGTTGGATCGTTGAGGAGATTCGAAACTTTCCTCGGGTTGGTTGGAAGACGTTCATGGTGGAACCTGAGGGGTTTGGGTTGCTTCGGGGATACTCTTTGGGTCGGCGAGCTTTTAAGGGAGCGTAAGAGAGTGTCGGGTAGCCCCGATTAAGTTTCGGGGGTCAGGTCGAGTTCCAAGTTGAGGCGGTTTTATTGGTGGATCCGATGGGATGAAAACGAGCTCTCGTGCAGTCGTTGGAAAGTTTTGATGGTTGGGGTATGCAGCAGGGTGCTGGTGATTGGGTGGGTTCGGTTGAGGGTATGGATATTATTGGGTAAGGTTTTCTAGCGAGGGTAGGTTGGATCTGGGGTATTTTGGGAATTGGGTGGCGTTGATTTCGGTGAGTTTCAGGCAGTGGCGGTTTGGTTTGGTTGGGTATATTTCCTTTTTCGGCAATGCTCGGTCAATTGGGCAGGGTGAGTAGATATGTTTCTCCGGAGATCGGATCATGTTATGGAAGGCTCTCAGGAGTCTAGGAGGGAGATTTGGAAGTGGGTCGGGTAAACCAGGAGAAAGCTAGTTTAGTTATAATATAAATTGACAGTTGAAGATGGATGTGATTAATGGAAAGTATTTATATAATAACAAGTCTAATCGGGACGATTATACGGCGCCAATAATTTCATTGACGTACTTGGGGTACAGCTGGAACCCGCCGTGGTTGGTGTCCATGGTCTTGAGGATGACGTTCTTCTGGCCGGTGGTGGCGACGCGGTGACGAATGTGAGCGATGCAGCCCTGGACGTCAAACAGAGTATCCTTGGTGGAGTAGAAGATGTGGCAGGGCATCGTCAAGCACTCGGGGAAGAGGACGTTGAGGAGCCAGAAGGTGTGGATGCTGACGGCGTGGCCAATGGTGGGGTCCTGGGCCATGAAGTAGCGCACGGCCTCGGCACACATGGAGTCGGGCTTGTCGTAGATGAAGAAGCGCAGAAGGGAGCCGTCCCATGTCCGGAAGCTGATGGGATCAACAAACGTGGAGCGCTTGACCAAGTGGCGGCGGTGGTTGACGACCCAGGAGTGGAGGACGGAGCCGTAGGAATGGCTGAGCCAGGAACAGGGGCCGAGCCCAGTGGCAGCAAACATTCTGTCGACATCTTCCAGCGCATCATCCATGGAGGCGATCTCGGCTGCCGGTTGCATGCTGACGTAAGGCACCTCCAGCAGAACGATGGTGCGGTCGGGATAGGCATCAATAAGCCCCGAGATGAAGTTGATATACGCCATGAAGCCAACCCCAACCCCAGCAATGAACACGAGGGGCACTAGCTTTGGGTTTCCATACCGAACCCAGTAGGGGTGCTTGGTCTTGCTTGACGAGAAGCGGAATCCGCGGAGGGTAAAGTAGGCGGCGGATGCCAGTCTAAACGCAGCAAGCACCTAAAACGTTAGCATGGCACGACAATTCATGTTACCTGATAGTACAACAAGGGCTTATGGATGACATTGACTTTATCCAGGCCTGGGCTGTAGACTCTGGTGGGGGTCTTCCCATCGGCAGGCGGGAGGTTGAACCAATCCCTGTACTCTTCAATGATCTTTTTGGCATGGGGAAGCTCGCTTTCGGTCATGTGTTCAGCAGATTTCCCGTACATGAGCAGCAGGATCCACTGCACAAGGTGACCCTCGTTCATGTCCTCGCCCTCCAAGACCCAGTTTTTCAACAATTCATTTCTTGATGCGGCAGGATCCCCCATGTTTTCCAAAAGCCCCTTGACAACGTAGCTGCGTGTCTCAATGCTTGTCTTCAACTGGCGCCGCACCTTGAGTTTGGGCAGCATACGGTAGTGGTTGATGTAGAAGGCGATTTCCCCCAAACTCCACACAGCGACAATGTAGTGCAGCCATTCCCACTTTGTCACAAACATCACCATCAGGGGGAATGTCACCAGCCCCAGCACATGCACTGTCTCGACAAAGGTCCGAAACACCTTGAAGTACGTCTGCACAAACAGCCTCTCGTGGTACTCCAGCTTGTCGTACTTTGTGAAAACTAGCCGCTCAAAGCTTTCTCTCGCGTCTTGTAACTTCATTCCTGCCCCTTCTTACCCAAATGCCACCTTTAAATACACTTTCAGACCAACATTGCTAATTTGGTGTTCCAAAAACTTCTCGTTGCAACGTTTGGAATTCAGTCTCCCCAGAACTAAACCTCCCAGTGACATCATGCGGATCGACTAGGACATGTGATTCTAAACCAATAGGGCCATGCCCAGGGCCTTCTTAGCGCCTTCGTTTTAGGGATTTTTATTTCAAGAAAATATTCCTTTCCGGGGCTCTACCCTATACTTGCTTGGTTTTACCGAACCTTAACGTGCAGCTTGCTTGTCACTTATTTTCTGATCTCATTCTTTTCCACAACCTATACAGGATTCTTAAACGACTAGCCTTTGATCGCTCGCTGCAAAACAAGCTACTAACGATCCTCCCAAAGGAGCCAAAGTCCGCTCCTCCATACCTTTAAAACACCAATCCCTCACTCTGCTATCCTATGGCTTCAAAGATCATCCAAGTTTGGGATCAATCTTTTCGCACGCCGCCAAAGCTGGATAATAACCATTTGCCAGGTCTCTCTCACCAAAAAACCCTTGCAAATGATTCCCTCATCTTAACCGAAATTAAGAAACCCCAACCACTGTTTTAGATCAACCGATCTTCCCATCCATGCGGAGAAGACATCCATCAGTTGGCCTAGCCTGACAAAAATATCGACAAATCCAGCACTCCACAAAACATTCAACCCCAATTATACCACGAAACTCTCGAATCAACTTCCCCATCCAACGCTGCCCCTAACTGACTCCCCCCAGAATAAAATGTATAACCCCAATAAAAAACATCAACAAACTTGATACAACTTCATTAATACACCTCCCATTCCATTATCCACCCCAAAACATTTCCCATCCACCCATCTCAACATATTTCCCCATATATCCTCTTTTCCGCTCCGAACCGCCCCAGCAACATCCGTTTTGGAAACTTGGATAAACCCTATCCCGTTCAAGCTGTAGCCGGCTAAAAGAACCCCCGATCGGTTTAACTCCACCGTCAACCCAGATTTATAGAACCGATAACTTAAACAAGATCCCATCTAGCGTTTCATCATATTCACCGCACAGGAACGGATAATAATGGGTTCAGTGATGGCATTCAGGATATTCTTGCCAAGGGACCTGATTTCGAACCTCCCATATGGACAATCTTCAACCCTCCTGAATCATGTCTACTGCACGCTTCCACCACAAAAAACTTCATCCAACCCCATCAACAGGGCATGGACATCCCAGGCAAAGGTTCCAACTTATTTGGTGGAGTCCCTTCATTGAAGAAATAACCGTCACAGCTGAACCAACAACAGTTCAGCATTTAGATGGGGGAGACAGCAGCCCAGATAGAACAGCATGGGTCAGAAAAAACGCATTTATTTTTGGGATAATACAGCCAATATACTATATCCAGGAGCCACAGGTCATCCAGAGGCAACATAGGGGCATGCTCCATGCACCCTTCTGGCTGGGAATAGCTGGAGGGAGGTGTGACGGAAATCGTGGGATAGTATGAAGCCGTTTCTAAGTGATGGGGAATAACCACCCTAATCCACATAGAATTAATGATTAACCACCAATGTGGCTTCAATTATCTTTTTGTAAAATTTCTAATTGTAATACCAGGATTAAGCAGAACAATTAATCCTAACAAAAGTAGCCCAAGATAAATGGCCTGAGACAACATCAACAAATCTTCAGAGTAAAATTCTGGACATTGGGAGGCAACACAATTTTCAGTTTCAAGAATGGGGGGAGGAGCTGCAAAATTGGTTGGCGCAAAATTAACATGGGGTGGCACCGACGACAAAGTTCCGACTGTAGGATCCCATCTTCCAGAAATGATTCTGTTGAGAATCAGATTGTACAAAATATATTGTAACAACCCAACCACAGGATGCATTTTTTTAAAAGTAAATTAGAACTGGGGATAAATGATTTTTAATGAGTAAAATTTTGGTAGGACTCAACTCTTAGAGTTGAAACAGGGTAAATTATTCAATATATATCAGAAAATTGACTAAGCAATACCACCTAAGTCTTAACCTCCTATTCCTTCCACATTGTCAAGTAAGTATCTGGTCCAGGTTGCAAAAAACCCTTGTGTGATCAGTTTCTGATGACCATGCTGATTAACAAGCTCATATCAGGTGACCCCCAAATTACGCCAATTTATCAACATCAATTTGCAAGGAGGAACTGGTTTCAGCTGATAGACTGGAGCAGCTGTAACCCATTTCCAATCAACCGTTTGATTTAAATCTGTTAACTCAGTCAATTTTGATAAAGGTTTTTTGGCTTTTTGAGCCTTATTGCTTGGGCGGATAATACCCGGCATGATGGAACTTACCATGACAGGAGGGATCAGCATACCCCATCATCAGCCCTCCTGATTCAGGGATAGGGCCCACAACTTTACACTGCACTCAGATCCACTCATACCCTTAGCCAAGTCATGGGCAACTCTTCAAGCATCCTCTGTATATTGCAAGATCTGTTGGCAGGCCAGGGGATGATCTCAGTTGCAACACCCCCCTTGCCCCATGCTTGTTGTCAGACAGCAGGATTGGAACCTTTGAAAGGTCTGGGAAGGTACCCACCAAGCCCTTCTGGGCAGAGATAGCACAGCAGGGGGGCTAGTAGTCATGGTGGAGCCTTTTGGTACTTCCTTGGGTGTTCTCAAGTGGTTAGGTATGATAATCATAGGCAGCTGCCACCTTAAAAGGCCCAGGTGATTGGGCTCAAGTTTTGCAGGTGTATAACTAAGGGCATAGACAGGATCACCCACAGCATACCTTGCCTCAAGGTGTTTGGTCACCCCTGCCACTCGCCAGCATGGGGAGTCATCAATAGCTGTGATGATGTACTCCTTGCCCAGACCATCTTCAGAAAGGGGTCCAACAATGTCCCAGGCCCACTTTTCAATGGGCTGCATAGCCTTGATGGGTAAGCCTAATCTAGGCAGGGCCTGCTTAGTTGTGTTCTTTTTTATAACACACACAGCTCAAGGAGGCCCATAATATCCTGGAGCATGCAGGGCCACCATGCAGCACCCAAGGGTTGTGATCACTAGCTGCAACAGGTATGAAAGGAGGTTGGTGGATCAGAACCCTGTCTGGGCTGTGAGGATGGGGTGAATGAGCATCATCTGTGTTGGAAATGGTTGGATAATAGAAAGCAGTCTCTATGTGGGGGGGAATCACCACTCAAACCCACATAAAGTTGATGATTAACCACCAACAAAGCTTCAAATACCATTTTGTAAAATTTCCAAGTGATACACTAGGATTAAGCAGAATGATTAACCCTAACCAAAAGAGCCCAAGATAGTTAGCCTAGGAGAGGATCAAGATGTCTTTAGCGTAAACTTCAGGACTTTGAGATGTAACCAGAGTCTTGGTTTCAGATAGGGTGGGGAAAGCTCCAGGATTTGCGGGCATTGGATTAACAGTGGGCAGAGGTGACAACAAAGTGCCAACAGCAGGACCCATCTTCCTATAATGATTTGGCTAAGGATTAAATTGTAGGGGATGTAGTGCAGCAGGCCAACTACAGGATGCATTTTAAAACAAAGTTAGACCAAGGGATATATGATTTTTATTGAGTAAAATTTGAGAGGACTCAACTCTTAAGAGTTGAAACAGTGAAAATTATTCAATATGTATCAAAATTTGACAAAGCAATACCACCTGGATCCTTGGCTCCTATCCCTTCTGCATTTTCAAGTGAGTACCTAGTCCAGTTTGCAAAGAACCCTTGTGTGACCAACTTCTGATGACTGTGCTGATAAATAAGATCATATCAGGTGACTCTCATGTTACGTCAATTTATCAGCATCAGCTTGCAAGGGGGAATCAAATACAACTGGCAAACCGGAGCGGCTGTAACCCATTTTTAATCAACTGTTTGATTTAAATCAATCAAATCAGTTAATTTTGTTAACGGGTTTCCAGCTTTCTGAGCTTTCCTACTTGGGCAAATAATCCCCGGCATTATGGAATCTACCGTGACATCATCCATCAGAACACCTCAGCAGGAGCGCTGTACCAGCCAAAGCTGCCGGCTTAGTGTGTTGCAATGTAGTACCTGGAGGTTTACAAGCAACAGACAGGGTGGAGTGGGGTGACATCAGGGGAGGCCAGGATCCAGCATAGGGAGAGTTGAGGTGTGCTGGCCCTTCATAATAGGTTTAGTCAAGTCCTTCTGGTAAAGGCCCAAAGTTGGTAGGACCAGGTTGGTACCCTCCCATCCCTAGGCAAGCTGTGAGTACAGCTGTAGAGATGAGATGATCCATCTTTACTGGGTCAGGATCAAGGATTGATCAAGTCTAGTCTAGTAACTTAGTTAGAAGTAATGTCAGGATACCGCGTCCCAGGGAAAGGTCTGTTAGCCTTGGCTGCTAACTTGCTCTGTTGGGAGGAGGGTAGAGCCCACCATAGGAGGGATGCTAACTTGATGAGATAAGATGCTGATTGGCCTACTAAAGCCCAGGGTCCAGCTACTGTAACCATAGTGTCAACTAACTCAGTCTAGGTAATGTAGGCAATGCCAGCATATTGGTTGGCTGTGGGAGAAGTCAGTCCTGGGGTGGGTTGTAGGTGGTCAGGCTTGGGTGTTGGGGGTGCTTCCATATCTTTCTGGTAGGTGGGCAGATAGTGGTACTTCACACAGATATTGGGGCCTGTTTTCTTGCACTGAGTATCTTTATGAAAGGCTGTTTGTGTTGTTATCTGCTGGGCCAGGTGGTCCAGGCAGAGGATCTCCTTCTCAGTAAACTCCCGGCATTCTAGTTTAAGTGGATAGTCATAGAAATACAGTGGGCCAAAGGGAGCTCCAGGAGGACAATAAAACGTAGGCCAGGTT
Source organism: Entomophthora muscae (assembly GCA_014839935.2). NCBI lineage: Eukaryota > Fungi > Entomophthoromycota > Entomophthoromycetes > Entomophthorales > Entomophthoraceae > Entomophthora > Entomophthora muscae. The sequence goes on along the minus strand of QTSX02002168.1, from coordinate 217,632 downwards.
TCAGAGGCTTCCTCCAGAATGTGGGCTGTTTGCCCAAGATTTTCTGTTAGAACAGTAGTAAATTGAAAAACAATCAAGACAAAATAAGGAATAAATTAGTAGAACCAAGGTCCCATAATCTTATTTTTACTTCAAAATGGCAATACCAATTGTCAATACTTTATGGAGTTTTAAATACCATTTCAAATGCTAAGTTCAGAATCTAGCCCATTCACCTGATTGCTAAGTTGCTCAGTTTCTTCCAGCCTGAGAGCTCTGGCCCCTTCCTGGATCCATTGGACTGTCATTTCCTCTGCCGGAATGACCTCCATCTGATAGCCCAACAATAATATATTCATGGCTTTGTAATTATTACTGATGTTCCTGTCATCCTGGACCAAAAGACCCTCAGAAAACCTAAGCCGGGTCAACTCTGGTCCCATGGTCTGAACAGCTCTGGGAATCACTTTGAGGTCATCAGAAGCCCGGAAATCATGTGGCCCAGCAGCCCAGTTTTCTAACCAATCATCTGGGTTTCCTTGAGACTTTAACTTATCAAGCTGAGCAGTAAATCCCTCCCCAGATGACCCATCAGTCAACGTAGGAGTGACGGCAAATTGATTCAGTGCTTCTAGAAATCTAGACTGGCCCTGATTAATCACTGTCCTATGACGTTCCTCCATACTTTGCCAATCTGTAACCTGGCAGACCTGCAAATTTTGCTGATTATCCAAATTCAAATTGTGACTTGATCCAGCTCTTTCATTGGCTAGCCGTAAAAAACATGGGTGGACAGCCCAAGGACCTGCAAGATCCTCACAACCATCAGAATCAGGTCCCAAGTTCAATTCTTCTAATTGAAGTTTACTACTTATTTTGGGAGAAATGTCATTCATGACAAGTAAGGATTAACTGGTATTATTGAGGGGGTATTCTTGCAATAATAGCACAACCTATCACTGAGAGGGGGATCCCTTATTTATAGCTGTCCCTGATGTGCAAAGCTTTACAAGTGGGAGTGAAAACAAGTGGTTGGGACCCCAAGATCCTGGATGGTGAAACATTGGGATTGGGTGTTGGGAATAGGGGCCACTCTTGTTCTTCTGCAAACTGTTGTCAGCTTGGCAATTCTTGGGTGGGACCAATCATCTTTATTTGGCCTTGGGTTTGGTGGGAGGGAGTATCCAAGATGCTTTCAAAGTCTGTTTTTATATAAGGTACCAGGGTTCAGCTGGAGTCTGGCCCCAATCATATGGCCTGGGTCCTGGATTCCCATTGGTTGGGGTCATAATTGAAGTTCAAACTTACCGCTTTGAAAGGGCCTTTTCATAGGGGGCATAATTTGTTCCTCAATATTAGCACTATGACCAGAGGCTTATTTAATTGGCCCCGGAGAATGGAGCCCTCTGATTGGATGGGGAAATTGGCTGGGTCCCAGGTGGCTGGCCAGTGGCAACCTGGGACCCAGGAGGCAAGCAAGTGAGTGGGAGGCTGGCAGGAGGCCCGCTCACAACTGGCTGGGTTGCGGGAGGCTGGTGTGAGGGAAATTGCAGGATGGTATGAAGTTGTTTCTAAGTTTAGGGGAAACACCACCCAAATCCACATAGAATTAATGATTAACCACCAACGTGGCTTCAAATATCTTTTTGTAAAATTTTCAATTGTAATACCAGGATTAAGCAGAACAATTAATTTTAACCAAAGTATCCCAAGATAAATGGCCTAAGACAATATCAACAAATCTTCAGAATGAAATTCTGGACATTGGGAGGCAACATAATTTTCAGTTTCAAGGATGGGAGGGGGAGCTTCAAAATTGGCTGACGCTAAATTAACATTGGGTGGCACCAACAACAAAGTTCCAACTGCAGAACCCCATCTTTCAGAAATGATTTGGTTGAGAATTATATTGTATGGAATATATTTTAACAACTCAACCACAGGATGCATTTTGAAAAGTAAATTAGAACTGTGGATAAATGATTTTCAATGAGTAAAATTTTGGGAGGACTCAACTCTTAGGATTGAAACAGGGTAAATTATTCAATATATATCAGAAAATTGACTAAGCAATACCACCTAAGTCTTAACCTCCTATTCCTTCCACATTGTCAAGTAAGTATCTGGTCCAGGTTGCAAAGAACCCTTGTGTAATCAGTTTCTGATGACCATGCTGATTAATAAGCTCATATCAAGTGACCCTCAAATTATGCCAATTTACCAACATCAATTTGCAAGGAGGAACCAGTTTCAGCTGACAGACTGGAGCAGCTTTAACCCATTTCCAATCAACTGTTTGATTTAAATCTGTTAACTTGGTCAATTTTGATAAAGGTTTTCCAGCTTTTTGAGCCTTCTTGCTTGGGCAGATAATTCCCGACAAGATGGAACCTACCGTGACATTACCCTCTGCTTTAGCCCTGGGCACAATACCACCATCTGGGAGATGGGATATGGAGAAATTCTTGTGGGCAGGTGGGAGTTTCATTGCGGCTAAGGTAAGTTCAGGGTGGCCAATAGCAGTGAGATTGCACTTTTAGAACTTGTGAATCAGATCTGGGGAATTGGAACAATTGTAGTGGGGAACTCAGGAGTTTTCAGAATCAGGATAACCCTTCCAAGACACCAAATATTCCAAGTGTTGTCAATTCTTGCAGGAAGCCAGAATACAATTTAACTCATACTCAGGCTCTCCTTCCACAAGAATGGGTTGGGAAGAAGGATTCTCTGTACATTTAAAGGGAGTAAGAAGACATTCATGAAAGGTGTGGAAAATCTTGAAATCAGGAGGTAAATCCAGCCAATAGGCAGAGGGACCAATTTGACGTTCAACTTTGAAGGGGCCAACTTGCTTAGGCCCTAACTTACGACAGGAAACCTTCAGTTTCATATTGCAAGCATCAACCATGACTAGATCACCTGGCCTGTAAGTTGGACCTTCCTGGCGCTTGTGATCTGTGTATTCCTTGTAAGTTGTCACAGCAGCGGCGAGAGTAACCTGGAGCTCCTGATGAACCTGCTTCAATGCAGCAGCCTGATCAGTTGCAGCTTTCACGTTGCTAACCAAATGAGGACCCATATTGGAAGAAGGGTTGTAACCCACATTGACATAGAAGGGCAATACTTGAGTTGACGTGTGAGGGGCGTTATTATATGTGAACTCTTCCATGAGTAGATTATCACACCAGTCATCTTGTTGCACATTAGTGTAGCAACGTAGGTAGACCTCCAAACTTTGGTTTACCCTCTCCATTTGTCTATTGAATTGGGGGTGGAAAGCCGTGGAACGGCAGAATTTGATACCTAGAATCCCAGTAAAAGCTTCCCAGAACTGAGCAATGAATTGGGGCCCACGGTCACTCACAATCTCCATTGGAATGCCATGTAGGGAGAAGATTCTATTCACAAACAACCTAGCTGTTTCCACCAAAGTAATTGTGGTTGAGCAAGGTACAAAGTGCGCCATTTTTGTGAAACAATCTACCACCACCATGATTGTGTTAAACCCATTGGAATTGGGAAGTTCACCAATAAAATCCACCAACACAGACGTCCAGGGTCCTGCAGCAGGCTGCAGTGGGACCAGTAAACCTGTAGTCTTGTTCCGGCTTGCCTTATATCAAACACATACCAGACAATCACAAACAAAAGCTGCCACCTGCACTGTCAAACCTTTCCAGGAAAACTGGTGGCAGATTAGTTCCACTGTTTTGTTTTTCCCTGGGTGGCCTGCCGTTGGACAGGTGTGATGAGTCTCCATGATTTTGTCCCAAATAGTTCCTTCTGGAACCCACAAGCAACCTTGATGGTATAGGTCAGGACCTATCTTATGATAACCCTGAGGCTGACCCACTGGGTTTGCACATGCTAGCTCCAATAGCCTATCATAACCTTTGGATAGAGGTTGCAGGAACTTAACTTTGGAATATAAGTCCAGGTCTGCACCCTCAGTTAAGGACATGGTGGCCAGCGTAGAAAGTGGAGGAAATACAAAAGGCACCACAGCCTCACTGGAATCATAGTATGTGTGTTAAACTCAGCTTCCATACTAGAATCTGGGAGATGGGAAGGTTTCCTGCTTAGTTCATTGGCCAAGTGATTGTCAGATCCCTTAATAAACTTGTAGCAGAACTTGTATCTTGTCAGGTCATCATGCCATCTGGATTGACAACCTGACAAAACCCTGGGTTTTCAATAATACAGAAGAGCTTTGTGGTCAGTTCTTACTATAAATGAATGACGTGTCAACATGAGATGGTGATGTCAATGCTTTAAAAATTCCACAACAGCCAACAATTCCTTATTGTAAATCATGTAGTTATGTTCACAAGCCTCCATATTCTGGGAGAAATACCCTACTGATCTCTCAATCCCATTGCCAGCAGTCTGCAACAACACACCAACCACAGCGTACTTAGATGCATCTGTGGAAACCACAAAAGGAAGCTCAGGATTCACATGTCTCAACACAGGTGACAATAACAAAAGAGCCTTGACTGCCATGAACGCATTTGAATACTCAGGCGTCCAGACCAAAGTTGTCTTTCCACTAGCCAAATATAAAGGAGCGGCCACTTCAGACAGGTGAGGGGTGAATTTCTTCAAGAACGTGCAGGTACCCAAGAATCTACAGAGTTGGGATACTGTCACAGGCATAGCATACTCTTGAACCGCAGCTTCTTTGTCAGGGGCAATGGTGTGGCCATCCTCAAAGATAATATTACCCAGAAAGTTAACCTTATGTTTAAAGAATTCACATTTACTCCTTTTAATGATCAAGTTTTTCTGGAGAATGCGCTCCACAACTGCCAACAGGTGGGCCTTATGTGACTCCTCATCTGGAGAGAGCACCAAAATATCATCCATATACGCAATGGCACATACACCCAGGAGATCCCCCAAGACGGAATCAATTAGTTGCTGGAAGCAAGCCAGAGCATTCTTCAATCCAAAAGGCATTACACAGAACTGAAAGATGCCCTTCTTGGTTCAGAATGCTGTTAATCATTCCATTCCTTCTGCAATCCTGATTTGATTAAAAGCATTCAACAGATCAAGTTTTGAGAATACCTTAGCCTTCTCAACACACCTAGAGATCTGTGCTTCAAGAGGTAAAGGGTAGGGATTAGGGATTGTGATGTTATTTGAGTTTCCATAGTCAACACAAGGACAAAGAGACCCATCATCCTTTTGAACAAACAACAACAGGGAGAAAATTGACAAAGCCTTTTTAAAAATATAGCCCTTTGCCAGCATGTCATGAGTCCATTCTTCCAAACATGTGTCTTCCTTCAAGGTTAAAGGTTAAATAGGGGACACAATTTGAATCAGATCAACGGTAACTTTAAAGTCAAAGTCAAACTGAGTGTGCTTGGGAAGGACCTTGCCTCTGGTAGCATCAAACACCGCGGACCAGGGTTGTAAACATGCCTTTAAATCCAAACTTGCGGGGACAGGGACAGGAACCAATTGAATAGTCTGAGAGGATTGATCCATTTTGGAAATGCCTAACGGCAGAATACAAATAGATATACCCAAAGAGTGTTCCACCTGTAACACATTTTCTTTCAGTAGGTGGATACATTATGATCTCTCCACCAACCCACACCCAAAATGATAGGATACATCAGGGAAGAGCAAATGGAGAACCTCGCAGTAAAAGACTGATCCAAAACTACAAATTTTACTGGCTTCTTCAGCTGGAAAGAGGGAAACATTTGACAGTTCCCACCCCTAACAAGCATTCCAGGGTGGTAATTGAGTTGTAGCAAGTTGGCAGTCTCCACACTCATGAAGTTCTTGGAAGCACCTGTATCCAACAAAATGGCTGGCTGATAGATAGTTTGGCCGTTATCAATGCTACCATAAAACAAGAAGTAACCAGAAGTAGATTTATTTGCAGAAAAGGTGGCAATCTTGGCAGGGTCCTGCTTCTCTTTGGCAGTACAGACGGCAGCTAAGGAGGCAGGATGCTCCTGGAAGTAACGCTCAATCATTTCTTGGACAGCATCTGGAAGAACAGGATGATCACAACCAATGGGAACAAGGGGCAACTCTTTGGACGTAACCACAGAAGGCTTTGCAGGTATGACGTGCTGAAGTATTGCCAAAGAACTATCAGGACCGGACACTACTGGGACCTCCTTTACATTGGCGGGTTTGTTCACCACCGCCAATTGCAACTGAGACAGGCTAGGGAGAGAACAATCTTGGCTTTGGTTGGAAGGAACTACCGCAGAGTAAGGACCAGAAAACCAGGAGCGCGCAGCGGGTTTATCCTCAATTACCAACGTACCTTGCTTGGAAGTGGACAGATTTGAGACCAGAGAAAGAATTTGGCTTACCAGGGCCTCAGTTGTGGTTAACAGGGAATCCCAAACTGCCAAATCCTGGGCAGTCTGGTCAACTGCTAACCAGAATGCTAAGAGTTTATTCACCTTGGGAACATCAATTGTACGGCAGTAGGCAAGAAACTGAGGAAGGAATATCAAAAGCAGAGTAGTATTCTGATGGAAGGCGTACAGCTTACAATATACTTTGAGCTCCTCAATAGATACACACAAATTTTTTTAAAAAAGGGTATAGGGATGCACTTTCAGTTAAAACACATGGATTGCGCTCCACTGCGGACAGCAACCATTCACAAGCATCCTCAGAAACCTTTTTCATCACATGGTAAACTTGGGATTTGTGACTAAGGCTTGAACCAGAATAGAATGATAATGATGACAAAACTTCACGCAAAATTTTATCAGTGGGTGGAGCAGGAAAATAATCCGGACGCCAAAATGACATGACATAACAGAAATAGGAAACAGAAGATCCAGTCTCAACAACTGCAACTGAAGATGGAAACCACAAATTAAAGGAAATCCCAAACTGAAAGCTCAGAAAGGAACTGATACAAATAAACATAGCAACCCAGATATCTCAACAGAGCAGGAGAAAAGAAACACAAATTCATGACAAACTGCTTCCAAAAACCCAGATGTAGAAGAGTTGAGTAATGTGCCAGAAATTGTGTTATAATATGAAGCCGTTTCTAAGTGATGGGGAATTACCACCCAAATCCACATAGAATTAATGATTAACCACCAACATGGCTTCAAATATCTTTTTGTAAAATTTCCAATTGTAATACCAGGATTAAGCAGAACAATTAATCCTAAGCAAAGTAGCCCAAGATAAATGGCCTAAGACAATATCAACAAATCTTCAGAATGAAATTCTGGACATTGGGAGGCAACATAACTTTCAGTTTCAAGGATGGTAGGGGGAGCTTCAAAATTGGCTGGCGCTAAATTAACATTGGGCGGCACCAACAACAAAGTTCCAACTGCAGGACCCCATCTTCCATAAATGATTTGGTTGAGAATTAGATTGTATGGAATATATTGTAACAACCCAACCACAGGATGCATTTTGAAAATTAAATTAGAACTGGGAATAAATGATTTTTATTGAGTAAAATTTTGGGAGGACTCAACTCATAGAGTTAAAACAGTGTAAATTATTCAATATATATCAGAAAATTGACTAAGTAATACCACCTAAGTCTTGACCTCCTATTCCTTCCACATTGTCAAGTAAGTATCTGGTCCAGGCTGCAAAGAACTCTTGTGTGATCAGTTTCTGACAACCATGCTGATTAACAAGCTCATATCAGGTGACCCTCAAATTATGCCAATTTACCAACATCAATTTGCAAGGAGGAACCGGTTTCAGCTGACAGACTGGAGCAGCTGTAACCCATTTCCAATTGACAGTTTAATTTAAATCTGTTAACTTGGTCAATTTTGATAAAGGTTTCCTGGCGTTACAAGCCTTCTTGCTTGGGCAGATAATTCCTGGCGTGATGGAACCTACCGTGACAGCTGGGGGGTACTGGCAATTGTGGCAGATGCCTGTGCAGCTGCGGCAGGCGCCTGCTGGGTTAATAAATTATTTTGATCCAAACCAAGTTCTGTTTGGATCTTTGTGGTGATCCACATGTGTGTTGTTTTGCAGGCGAGGGTTGATTTGGCTTCAAATAAAGACAATATTCTGAAGAGTGACACTGTGTGGTTAGCTGGTGACACTGTAAGCTAGTAGGTAACATAGGGCTACTAGGGATAAGTAGAGTGAGCCTAGTAGGTAACATGGGACTACTAGGGTAAGTAAGGCCTGGCTGGTAAGTAACATAGGACTACCAGGGGCAGATGTTGCCTCCACCCAGCAGAAGAAATTGGCTGCTGTGGGCTATAGTGCTTCACCTTGCAGGAAACTGTGGCTGCAGAAGGGTGAAGACTGAAATAGAAAGCAGGGAACTTTGTCTGTCTGGGGGGAGGTTTTGGACCCCTGACAGGTAATGCGGGCTGCCAGGGAGGGGAAGAGCTTTGAGGGCTCTACGTACCCTAATACGCTTACAGGAGGTCTGTGAGCAAGCACCCTACCTACCGGACTGGTAGGATGTCCTCGTTTATATCCCTATGGGAGCTTTGGGGGGACCCAAAGTGAGCATTGGAGGGCATAGATTTGCTCAGAGATGTCATCAAGGAGGTTTGCTTGGGGAAGCAAGCTGCAGAACTTGGTGTGATCAGGCCTCTGGGAAGTGGAGCTGATTAATCTGCGACTGAAAGCCCAGACTTAATCACCTGGGTGAGTAATGACAACACATAGACATTGATCTATAGTTGAATGGCCTAAGTGGATTGCCACTTGTGAGGGCCCAGTCAAATGCCAGTTCAATGTAGACTCATGCCTGGGTCTACAAGTTCTGGTAATGGGGACTGAGATAAAGAGCCAAGGTGGTTCACAGAATAAACAGGGAAGACTAGCAAGAGGGACTGTTTGATCACAGTGAAGACTAGTTGAGGGACTATTGGTTCATATTGAATTGTGGGAACCAATATGGTTTAGTGTGTAGAAGGAACAAAGGATGTTCCTAGTGAGGATTTGTTGAGAAACTAGTTGAGGATAAGCTGAAGGACAAGAAGATTATGATGCAGGATGGCCAAAGGACCAGAATTTTGTGTTGAAGAGCTGAAGAGCTGAGAGGCTGTGAGTGAAGGACCAGGAGATAACCTGAAGGGACCAGCCAGACTGGATACAGAGGCTGGAAGAACTGTCTTAGTGTCTTTTGGGAGGAAAATAGATAAAAAGAAGCAGTTAAATAATAGTTAAATACTGCATGATTATGATTAAAAAAGGGTTTATTATCATTTAATGAAAAAGAAAGAGGAGGAAAAATGATATATAGTTTGTTAGAACTATAAATTTATTTGAAAAGAAGAATTAAGTCAGAAAGAAGCCAGAAAGAGGCCAGAAATGGAACGGAGAAACTATGAGGGCAAAAGAGCAAATTTTGCCAAGAACAACTAGGAGAGGTGAAAGAACAAGCAGCAAGCGGGTTCAAAGTTGCAAAACGTTGAGAGAAACACAAAGAAACGTTGTAAAATTGAGAGGTTGAAATTTGCCTAAGTAAAACATATGTGGAAGTGCTCAACATTTGCCAGGGAAACGTGATGGGAATCACGGCAAAATTGTTTGAAATGCGGAGCAGTTGTTTACCCAGAGCGAGACAGCCTTGGGTTCAAACCAGGGTCAAGAGCAAGTCATCCAGGGAAACCTTTTTGGCAAAAATGTTGAATCAAGGTGTGTGATTGGCTGTGAGCCAAAGTCTATTTGATCAGTGTTTTAAGGGCTTTAACTTAAGAGTTAAAGCCTAAAAAATGAGGAGTAGAAGCAGAAAATTCAGGGCTTTCATTGGCTGAAGTAAGTTTTAAATTTTAATATATTATAGAAGGAGAAAAAATGGATAGTTTAAGCTTTGAAAAACCAGAGTTCTAAGAGAGGTTTTTGGTCTGAAACAAGGGGCTATAAAAGGGAGAGCTATCTGAGACTCTTCAGGGACTGGATCAAGTGGATTACAAAGGCCACAAGAGCTACAGAAGGAACAAAAGACCAAGAGTAGAAAGCCAGAGCTGGAAAAGATTGCAGGAGCCCAAGATCAGAACACAGGAGTCAAAGACCAAGGAGCAGGAGCCAAAGACCAAGTACAAGGAGTCCAAGAGATTGTTAAAGGACTCCAAGTACGGGCACAACCCCTCATTATTCCCTATCCCAAGGCCATATATCAGAAGGTTTCTAAGGGGATCTTCCTTCTGACTGTGAATAAAACGCCTATTATGACCCCTACCCAAATTTCCTGCGTTAAAAAAGAATATAGGTTCTATGAGTCAATTACCCCACATTTTCTATCCTAGCCCAGGGGACAAAGAATCCTATTGCCTAGGGTGCATAAAGTTTGCCTCTAGTAAGTCTTCCCAGGAGGAGTGGGAAAAGGTGACTAGGCATCTTGAAATGACAGATAGAGGAAGGGAGTTTATCAGGGGAGAGTTAGCTAGACTATTACAGGATTGGTATTGGCCTACCAAAGGGCTGGCACCTGCTGAAGTACAAGTGTATGATGGAGACGCTTGCCTAGTAATTGGGAAGATACTGGAAGAGTTTGCTCTGATGAAGGCCAAGTATAAGCTCCTCACCAACCATTCACCACTGTTGGAGAATGACAACTCCTCCAAGCCAGTCCCTGGCTATGACCCAGGACACACTTTTGGGACTGGTGACCAGGAACCCCACAGCAACCCACATGGGTTCAGGTACTTGACAAATACAGAGGCAGGTTTCTGTGTAGTATCACCAACTTACAATGTTGGCACATTTCACACTATCTGTGAAGGGTTCTAACTGTAAGTTCAGAATGTGCTGTGACATAGCAGACTAGTACAGGTGATACTAACATCACATTGCCCTAGACAGAGTTGGTTGTAGACGCTGTGTTGTGCCCTTCCCCAAAGGGAAGGCTTTTTAAACTCTTAGTTTGAATTTAAATTAAGAATATGGATTATTAGTATTTTTTAAATCAAGGGTCTATTACCTTGGTTTTTCTTTGGGTTTTTGTTTTTGTTTTGCTTTTGTGCACATGCTGCTCCTATTTCAATTTCATATGAAAACTATTCTTAAATAATTTATTTTTTGGGTTCACACTGCTTATGCAACTGCCGCCTTCCCCCATACTGTAGCTGCAGATCTACAGGTTGCTGAAACCAAGCTGTTTCAACATTTGCCATGTGTTTTCCCCAGGGCTATCATCTTTACCTTCCCCAAAACCCTGGTTTTCTTTGCTGATCTCTTTCCAGGGCACATGTTTTATCTATAGATAAAGGCTTTTAGAAGATTAAGATTTTAAGCTGAAATTGTAAGTGGTTTTTCCCCAAATCATATTGCAGGTTTTTTCTTCAATCTTTCCAAATTTATTTCAAATCTTTAAAATTTTAACTCTGAAATTTGTAACTTTAGTTATAGCTTTTGAAGTTAACCTTTAAAGTCAAAGTAAATAAATTCTGGACCAGATCTCCATTTTTTAAAAAAATTATAGTGTTTTAATAGCTAGGATAATTATAATGGAGATAGCCAGACAACAAGCAATTAGTTTGTTGTCATCTTTTTTTAAATGGGGGATAACTTGATATCCTTTATGTTAAGATACTCTCACAGAGAGTATTCTGACCTTGACATTTATTTGATTACTAAAAAATCTTTTTTTAATACTGTTGGGAATTTTGACCAAGCAATAATGACAATTATGATAGAGCTCATAGATTGGGATTGCTACAACCAAATCCATAAATTGGTGATTTAAAATACAATGATGCTAATTATGACAGTGTCAGGGATTCTTTCCCTGACTCAATTCATCTTATTGATAATTGGGTTAAAGATACTAAGACACATCAAGACAACAACAAAGTATTAGACACCAACTTTAACTTGAACCTTAATAGTAATGAGATTCAAACCCAGGACCATAAAGATGGACTCAACATCAATTCAAAATCAATAATAACACTTACACTACCAATTTATTATCATTCCATTGAATTGATTGTCACTTTTGAAATACCTTGTGAATTCAAAAATGTTAATAATGTGTATAACGTCACTTACTGCTTGGCCTCTGATTGGCTGCGTAGAGCCACTCTGACAATCTTGGACCCGCTTTCTTTAACTTTGGTTAAAGCTCCATACTTTAAGAACATGGATCTTCTTGTTGTACACTGCTTTATTATTTTAAACACTGTGGCATTTTTGTGGCTCCTCTTGATGCACCACTTAATAATGAAAATTATTAATCAACAAATATATCTACACTTGGGAAAAGGTATCATTTCAATTATAAGATCTCATGTAAATCCCTCTCATTTCCCAGACACCACTTAAATCTTTCAGCCTTCATTATAAGACTATTTAAGTGTACACACATTATCCCTTTCAATTGTTCCAACAATAAAGAATATTTCCTATCCTATCTTGTCAAATCTATTTCTTAGTAACTCCATTTGAAGCCATGAAGGGAATTTATTTCCTGCTATGGTTTCTAGTCTCCCTGTTTACAACTGTAAAAGGTCTTGAGAATCCTACACCCACCATTGATTGACAAAACTCCTCTCCCAATGATGCCCATCAGAAGGAGTCCTTGGCCAATGGATGTTTCAAGTATCCCTCTGGTCATTGGGGAAGAAAGTTCCACTATGGCTGCCATTCTACTCCTCCACCTGCCAAACTCTTGTTGGTATGGCCCCACACATCATTTTACCTTTTGATGTACATGGTAGGATATTACCTTTTGGGTCGTTTTAGCTCCATGATGGGAAGGTTTGTATACCTGGGACATTTAGGCCATCTTTTCATGGTCACTGTGCCCATTGGTTCAGCCATTGCAGGGCTTAACTTAGGGGCCTTGACTCACCAAATTGGAGGCTTGTTCCCCTTAAAGTGGGTCCCTGACAGACGGAGCTTGCAGATATGAAATGCAGCTACCAAATAACATAAATTGATAGTATAAATCATATGCATATTGGATCTGCAGTAGCCTGCTGACCTGGACCTTAAATCAGCCAATGATAAGTGCTGCTGTGGCATTTAAGTGATACATGATTTGCCATTGCGCCACCTTAAAAATACACAAGCGCTGTGGCGCCGCCTGGCAACTGGCTTAGGCGCCAAAGCGCCAAACTACTTTTATGTCAAGCGCCGCTGCACCAACTGAAGATTGTTGCAAGCGCTGCAGTACTGCCTGGCAAATATTGCAGGCGCCAAGGTGCCACCTTACTTTTACATCAAGCACTGAGGCGCTGGGTTTGATTCCACATAATCTTGAATTCCCATATTTATTATATTAATAAGCACTATACCTGGAGTATGCCAGAGAAGTAGGAAGTGATCCTGAAGTAACTAAATTATTCCATGCCAGCAAGGATCACCTGTGCTGGGTGAAGATGAAGATATTCTATTGGTTGACATGTGATAAGCGCCAAACCTAGATTAATAATTACCCAAATTAGGGGCATTTTAGAATATCCTAGAAGACATTTCTAGCAGCCCAGGGATTAACCTTTGCAGAAGGTATAAGAAGAATGAATCACTCATAATAAAAATAGGCTTTAATCTTGACTTGTCTTTAACATATATCTTTAATCTGGTTGACCTTATCCTAATCCTCAAGTGCTTCTGCGCAATCAGAAGCCATTGACAGACAATAATCATGGTTCCATTCAATCCTGGCTCTTCTGATATAATACTACTCATATCCTTGCATATGACTGTATTCAAGCAAATGTCCTGTGTCCTATAATCTCAAATAATTGTGGCACTGTAATTCAAAAAGCGCAACAAATACACTATTCTATATAGTTTGTTTAGGATTAGCTAACTCTATGTCCTTTTTTGTGTCAAAATACAAAGTTTTAGTGGGCCTTTAAAGGTACTTTTACAAACAGTCCCTATGTTCCTCTACTTATTTAATCTTAACCCTGACACCTTACATGGCCTATTTTATAATCTTGTATCTTATTGGACATGACCTTACACACTGGTAAGAACTAGTTGGTCTTGATATACAATATAAAATTCTGGGATGTCCCCATCAGGGATGGGTAAGAAGGTCTCCTGGTGAGGTGTAGCCATGCATCCAGCACTCTTTTTTTTCTTGGGAGAATTTTTTATAGGTAGGTCACTAATCAAACCTACTGCTGTTATCACTATTGCAACTGAATCAATAATGGTTCATTATTTAGATTGAGGAAGACAACAGTCTAATAGAAAGTAAAAAATAGGAATAAGGTGATGTTTATTAAAAAACATTATTGATATTTTATATCAGGGAGCCAAAGTTGACCAAGGGGTAACACTGTGGTAGGTTTATTATAAGGTTTTGAGCTGGGAATATTTTAAATAGAGGTTCAATGTGGCTAATTGACATTGCTTCTATTCAGAAGATAATGCCTGTAATTTGACATTGGCTACATAATCTTCTATATTGTTAGTTACTTTATGGGGAGTCTCATATAATACCCCATGTGTATTGTGAGATATGTTAACAGGTGTGAGAGTAATCTTGGTTGCAACATGTACCTAAAAATTATAATTATATAAATAACTTTAAAATTGCTCAAATTTTCCTGTTCTCAAATCTGGTAGCCTTTTGTTGTTTTTTTAGTCTAGGAAACAACATTCAAGACAACACAAAAGAAAATATTTTTACACAAGATTTGATGTTTGAGCTAGCCAGTGGTTAGCCTTTAGGGTAAATTAAGGATGTGTACTTTAATTCTTGGGAATAAGATAGATAGTAGATTTCCCTTTGAAGTAAGGAAAAAGATGCCTAAGTATATAAAAACCAACATAAATGTGGATAAACTTAATATTTATTGAGAGAAATCAAATATTACATAGTCCTTTGGGGTGTAGAGCAGTCGCTAGAAGGACAGAAGAAGAGAACAGTCCTGACATGGTATTAGGATTAGAATAAGTCAGATGATAAGATCCAGAATGTGTGATTATTTATAAGCCACCATTTATGAAAATGGGGCTACTGTTGAAGTTGAATGGGAACCCTGTTAGATCTTCACACATATCATCACAACTTTCAGGCAAAATTAAAATAGCCTGAATCATGCAATTCACAACACGCTTAATAGCTTATTGGAGTATTATTATTCTATTAAAGGATGTAAATATGATATAACTTGTATGATATTGCTTCATTTCGTGTCTGTGAAAGTTTTTTAGAGGCCACTCTAATTTTGCTTGTTTTTATGCACATGATGGTGCCTCTATAGCATAATAATTGAGTTATTTTATATCTCAAGCAAATACAATCCATTTTTTAGTGTATTGAATTTTTTGCATATCAGTTTCATTACCCTATGTTTTATTTTATTTTGTAGTGCATTTGGTTGTAACTTTGTTTGCTGCCTAGAAGTTAGCTTGTTAGCCAATCTAAGTCATATTATTTTTCAGCCAGTAAACTCACCCATTTTTCTTTCATTTTAGGCTGACTTGATTCTATTAATCCTTGCAGCTATGAAAACTACTGCACTATATACTACCATGAAGCATATTGCAACTTTCTCAGTAAGTTGATTGAAGATAAGGAATTTCATGGTTTGTGCAATAATAAGCTTTGTCCAACGTACATTTTAAATTTTATTTGTTTGGATTTCAAAATTGAATCTACCAGCTTTTCAATTGGGGTTTACATTGGTGTTGTTAGAATGCCTTTTGGCTAGGGCTGCCTTGGCTAGCTTTCAGCTCTGGACCACCACATCTGCTGGCAGAATCTTAATATTCAACTATTATAAAAGCTTTTTGATGACAGTAACTCATAGCTAAAAACTAGGCCGAAGCAGCCCTACTTAGGCTCAGAAAAGTAACTCCAAATTTCATGGCAGTCAAAGAGAAAGGTGGACAAACTGCACCACTTTTTCATTTCATCCTCATGAGACAACTTGAGTTGTCATACATAAGCTCCATGATTTTAATTGCATCATTTCAAAAAGTGGGCTTTAGTTTAGTGTTTATATTTGCTGGATTGAAAGGAGGACCTGATATTTGATTCCCAGACAGCTTAATTAAAATTCAACCTTCATTTTAAATTTTAATTGATTTAGTAAGATCCAAGAGCTCTACTCAGGCCTCATTGCCGTATTGAACGTCAAATACTTGAAATTCGGGATAAAGATGGTTTATTGTGGATGTGGTGGAACCGCTTAAAAACTGCTTTACAAAGCTTTGCTAAGCCGAATTTGACGCTGTGGAGAAATCCAAAAACTGGTGTCACATCGAATTTGGCACCACATTGCTTCATTAAACTCCCCTGATTTAGCTCAAGCTGAGGTAGAAAACACCAAAGCCCATGACTAAATTTTGATGTCTAAGTTCCATAATACCAACCTGACAATATGAAAGATAGATTAAATTCTCTTGATTTATCTGGTGAAAAGGCTCTATTGACCCCTTCAACCGAACACGATCAATGTATATATAGTGCTTCTTCTTCCTTACCAGGGAGTCCATTTGCAGGCGATACAACAAAAACATTTGAAGAAGCTCGGTTAGAACCTTTGGATAGATTTTATTCCTCATGTCATCCAATAGCTGAAAAGCTTGAAGTTAAAGGGTGGAAGGTACTATATTTCAATTAATTTTATAGTTTATTTTTTAGCAAAGTTGCAGGCTCTTAATCTATAACTGCAAAAACGACCCGCTTTATATCAGTCGTTTTGATGACATTTTCTGCCCAGCATTGGAAAGATGTTTTGACCTCCGATTTCTTTTGGATCGACATTTTTCCAACCCACCCCTAAAGAACTAAATCTTTTTCAAGAGGTACGAATTGTGTATATCTTTGCCTAAAATCTCGGGTAGATTTTCGCCTTGAAAAAAAGTACCATTGAAACTATTTCCTTCGGAAATGCTGGAGAAAGCCTCGAGAGCTTCCATAACTATAAGTTTTTAAGCACTTTGGCTCCAAAGAATAAATCTTTGAGTCCTGAGTTATTTCTTACTGAAAAAGTGGAAGTTTTCAACATCTTCTCTGTCATTTTAGCCAAAGGAATTCTAACGGTAAGGTATAGCTTTTTTAAAAATTAAAAGTTAGTTTCAAAAAGAAAGCATGTCTCATCGGACCAGAGTTCTGGAAAGGATTTCAAAAATCGGAAACACTTGGACTTTATCTCCAGGCTGGATAGCTTACGCATTACTTGATGAAGTCGTTGATTCACTTCTCCCACTTTTAAGGGCTTGTGAAGAAGAAGCTGAAAGATTTGAAGACCTGATACTAAATTTAGAATCTTCAAGTACTCGATCTTCGACCCACTCTTTAAATCAAATAGCCAGACTGAAGCAACATATTTTTACGATTGCTAAACTTGTCTCTCAGAAACATGATATCTGTCAAACCTTAACTAAAAAGGTGATTGATGCAAATGATTTCAGAGACGGAATGCATCTTTATTTTGGAGATGTCCAAGGTACATACATTACACTACTCCCTTCTAACCACATATAAGATCATATACTTTCTCTTTCACAAAGTTGCATTCACCTAGAAAAAAATCTTACCACAACTCATCTTAACTATTGCGACCAACTTACTCTGACTTGTATTCAAACAGACCATGCCACTTTTGATCAAACAATGCTGCTAACGTATGTTGGCTCTGGTATCTCTGTTCTGATTTGCATATCAGGTACTTAATTGTGCTTTAAACATTCTAATCTTGGCAGGGTTTTTTGGTATTAATACATACATTCCATATAACGTTGTAGATGAGTTTTCAAGACGAGAACCTTACTATGTGATCTTAGCCATTGGGCTTCTAATCTCAATTTTAATAGGGTATTTATCGCATATTTATGCTGTCAAGAAAATAAAAGGTACCAAAAATGGGTAAATATCCCCTCATATTTTTAAATAATAGATAATAAAATATATTAGTAAGCCTTGTTTGAATAGTGAGTTATTGTATTATAAGTCATAGACTAGAGTTTATATGGAATAAGTTCTGATGCCAACCTCGACATTTGGCTTTACTGCCAAAACTTTTTCGTCTTTTTTATCACCTATATTATTGATTATCCCCTTTCTTAACATCTAAAATGAAACTTGGCTTGTTTAGCAAATAAAAAACGCTTTCTTTAAGCCTTCTAGCTACAGCTTTCAGTGATAATATTAATCAGACAAACAGTGCACCTTTTTCTGCTCTATTTTGTCTCTGTCGCGCTTTTTGCATTATAGCACCACAATTATTTAATATTGTAGGGCACAGGACATTCACTTGAATACAGTCACATGTGAAGATATGAGTAGTATCGTATCAGAAGAGCCAGGATCAAATGGAAATATAACTATTGTCAAAGAATGGCTCCTGAACATGCAGAAGTACTTGTATATTAAAAGATGATTTTATTGTAATTCATTAATTCTTCTTATATCTCCTCAAATGTTAATCCCTGGGCTGCTAGCAATGTCTTCTAGGACATTCTAACATGCCCCTATTTTGGGTAATCAGTAATCTGGGTTTGGCACTTATCGCACATCAACCAATAGAATATTTTTATCTTCACCTAGCACAGGCGGCCCTTGCTGGTGTGGGGAAGTTTGGTAGCTTCAGGATCACTTCCTTCTATACTGAACATACTTCAGGTCCAATGCTTAATAATATGATTTATATGGGAATTCAAGATTATGGGGAATTGAACCCAGCGCCTCAGCGCTCAATGTAAAAGTAAGGCGGCACCGCCTGGCAAATATTCCAGGCACTGCAGTGCTTGACATATAAATAGTTTGTTCTTTTGGCACTCGATTTAATTGTTAGGTGGCGCCTGCAGCCTTTCCTAAGTGGCACAGTGGCAAATCATGTATCAACTAAGCACTGTGACAGCGCTTATCAATGGCTGATTTATGGTTTGAGTCAGCAGACTACTGCTGGTCCAATATACATATATTTTAAATCACTAATTTATGGTGTTAGGCCGCTGTAATCCATATCTGTGAGCTTCATAATTGGTATCATTACTTGGTCAAAAATCCCAACAGTCTCTGATACTGCACTTTTCAGAGCTGATGAAACGGACTAAACAATCAAGTTCAGAGTGCACAGAAGGCATCCAATAAAAGATAAAATCAATAATTTATATTAAATAACAATATAATTTGACCCACTTGTTGCAACATCTTCAATTACTCCCTCTCAGGAAATTAATTCCCCAAGTGACTCTCTGAATGATTCCTTGACTAACCATTAAGACCTACCTCTACTAGGGAATGTCAACTCCTTCCAGCTGGTTGATGGCTATGACCCAGGACACACAATGGGGACTGGTGTCAGGATTGACAATTTTCTCCCCCTTGAAACCTGGGCCCAAGGGCAGGATTTGAACCCTGACCCTGAATCCCGCGCCCCCCAGCCCTGAGGACCGAGGGGCTGCCTACCTACGTTTTCCTGGGGTCAAGCCCCCGCTAGCTGAAGCCAAGAATGATGGTCCAAATGATGAAGCAAGTCAAATCAAAGAAATCATTGCACCAAATGAGGGAAAAATCAAGGTGCCTAATGGAGGCAAAAAAATTCTGATCATTAGCTTCATGAGCTTGAAGTCTATACTAGTGGCTAATCAAGAGCCATCTTCTGAAGAAGGTATGGGCCTGTGGCCTGACCCCATGAACACAACCCTAGAGCAAGATAATCAAGTTGCCAATTTGAGATCTTTGACCAATGAAAGAACTCCTGGCCCAGGTGTCATTTTGCCACATTTGAACCCAAATACCCAGATCTCCCAGGCTCACTTTTTCCAATGCCCTGATGAACCTCCCATGGAAAATGTTAAGTTTGGAGGTGGGGTACTATATAGACCCAATGACCCCGTGCTCTGAACTTATTGCCATTTTTAATTAAAACTTATGTTGTTTTGGCTTACGCAGCTACTGCCTTATTTTGTCTTTGCCATCTATCAAATCAGTAAAAAATCATCTGGCCCTCCTGCCCCTCCACCTGCAGATTTCTGTCCTCCAGGTGTTCCCTTTAGTCCCATCCACTTCACGGAGTAACCTCTGAAATCTGAATATAAGTATTACACCCCAGAAAAGATACTTGAACTAGATTCCTTGGCCCGCATACAATCTGCAGTTAGATACAACTTTTCTGGGCCCTGGATATTACCAACACCCAAGTTGTTTAGAGGCAAGTTCAACTGCCTTCCTGCCTGCCTGCCTAAAAACTCAATATGGAACCGCCTGTGACCCCCAAGCTAATGCCCACCTCCTCACCTGATCTCCCAATCAATCACATTGCCAGCTGTTTGGGATTGTGTATATTGCTCTCACCAGGGTGATTGACACAATAATTCTGGACGCCAGCCTGTGGTCCTGGGTGGGTTCACAAATGACAAACTCTTGTTAACAATGCTCATGGAAGAATCTCAGCTACAGGATTCAAACCCAACATCCTGCAGGCCGCCAGCCCGCAGGCCCAGCCGCCTGTGTTTTTTTGGGCTCAAACCAGAGCCAAATCTGTCTTTGCCAAAACTCCTGATGCCCATCAATCTAGAGTCACCAGCGCTTATGACTCTTCTGCAAAAGAATCCTGTTAGTCCTGCCAATGAGAGTGCAGGCTTGGCCAATGATCCAAAGATAACTGGGGCTACCACAGCTGGGGAATTGAAGAAACTTCCTGTGGAATGCAGGCCACCCAAGGATGATCAATCCTGCAACTCAAAAAGGGAATTCAAGTCTTCTCATATTAATCCAGCCAATGAAATATCTCCTGCACAAGATGCCACCAAAGGTTGCCTAACCCTGGTAGATGGTACCACCCGGGCTGAGGGAAATTAAAAAAGTTTTCCCATGGTATTTGAGCATACTTATACCCTGAGCCGCCAGGAAGTTGCCCATTGCCATTCTTGCAATAAAGTGATATGAACCTTTGGTTCAACCAGGTCATCCCATATTAGATTTTAGTTCTATTTTATTTGCAGACTAACCTCCAGCCTTGTTCCCTACGTTCAATAACCCCAAGAAACTGCAGACTGTCTGTGTGAGAATTGGGGAGCAGGTTAAGAGGAAATAAAACCAAGCTCTTAAACACAATAAAATTTTGGTTTCAGCAACAACCAAAAGATTGCTGCCAACAATTCCTGGGAGGCCAAAGAGGAGAAGGAATCAACTGAACACCAAAAGCAACAGGCAAAACCAGAAGGCCAAATTAAACTAACAAAGTTCAAACTTTATTAGAGTAGAGAATGATGAAGCAAGGTCTTTTACAACACTTGCATTCATTAAAGTGATGTGATAGGATTAGGGTGGTAGATTGCATATCACAAACCAATTGACCAATGATATGAGCAGATACAAATGCATTTCTTGAGGCAGGAAGATCTTGAAAAATTTTGAATGGACATAGTTGAAAGGAAAACTGAACCAACTAACATCAAGAATATGCTTTGGATGCAATTACCACTGCTCCTGGCCGCTCTTGAACATGACATTTAGCCAGAGGTGTCTCTTGGGTGGTTTAGGTGGGGGCATCTTCAGAATAATTCTAAAATATTAAATTGATGGCCTTTCTTGGGCTTTTTCAGTAACCTTTCAGATAAATATTCAACCATAATTTGGTAGAAATTCCCAAGCATTTGGCAGGAATTGAAGTGGAGGCCTAAGGGGGAGGCGTAACTTTACAGTCTGCACAAGCTATATTGTCCACCTGGAGCACCCTTTGGCCCAGTAAATTTCACAGAATATCCTCCTAACCCAGCATATTCAGAGTTCACTCTAGAAGAAATCCTGATTTATGACCCTGAAGCCAGAACTCAAGAGACTGATATTATTGGCAGAGAAGGATCCTGGAGCACCATGCCTCCACTGCTATTCTGAGATAAATATAACTACCTGCCAGCCTACCAAGTTCCAATGACCCCACACCTCATCTCGCAGCCCAACTGCCTGCAGAAATCTGTGGCTGCCAGTGAGTCTACTTTAACACAACTATTCAGAGTGATGTACATCACCCTTACTGGGTTTTTGGATTTCATGGTCCCTTCCAATAGGCCCTGGGTCATCCTAGGCAAATCCTTATCCTATATTGTAAAGTTAGCTTCTATCCTATGGTGGGCCCTACCCTCTGGGCCTGTGGGCTGTCCGCCCGCAAGTTCTCAGCAACCCCCCACAGGATGGATCCCTGACTGGTGGGGAAATCCTTCTCCTACCTCTTTAAGTTAGCTCCTCTCTTGTGGTGGGCTCTGACTGCAAAAAACCTGGCCCATATGATACCTGAAAACAATGGG
Organism: Entomophthora muscae; assembly: GCA_014839935.2. NCBI lineage: Eukaryota > Fungi > Entomophthoromycota > Entomophthoromycetes > Entomophthorales > Entomophthoraceae > Entomophthora > Entomophthora muscae. The sequence goes on along the minus strand of QTSX02002168.1, from coordinate 195,492 downwards.
CTGGCCGCCCAAGCTTGGATCCCTGACAACTGGTGAACAGAAACCCCACAGCCACCCATGGCCCCTGATGCCAGCCTGCCCAAGTTCAAGAAACCCAACCAGAAAATGAGGACTGGCAGTCCGGTATAAGTACCTGACGGGTCAAGATCAATCCTCATTGTTATTTTAACATATGGGTTATGACAAGTTGGTTTTCCCAAATATTTCCATATTTCATCTTAGTTGTCTGCCAGTTAAGCCAAAAATTGTCTAATCCTCCTGCCACCCTGACAGCTACCTATCATCTGCCAGGTGCTCCTTTTGGTCCTGTCTATTTTATGGAATACTCCTTGAAGCCTGAATATAGAGATTACACCTTTGACAAGATATTAGAACAGGGTACCTTGGCCCAACCTAAAGCTTTAACCAGATACAACATAAAGGCCCTTAGAATGTTACCAAGCCCTGTCTGTTCAGAGATAAATACAACTTTGTCCCTGCCTACCAATTAGATATGAAACCACCCGTCACCCCCAAACTGATGCCCATACTCTCAATCAAGCTCTCCTTGAACCACTGTCAGGAATATTCCTTCTACTTATAGTTGTGTAACCAACAAACTGTCACCTGCCGTCAATGTGAAGGTGCCTGCTGCCACTGAGCAGACGTCTGCTGCCAACGTGCAGACATCCGCCACCATCAAGCAGATACACACTGACACCATGCAAAAGCCCGCCACAACCAAGCCATCACCTGCTGTCAATGTGAAGGCACCCACCGCCACCAAGCAGATACATGCTGCTACCACATGGAAGCCTGTCATCATCAAGATGTTGCCCGCTGCCAACACTCAAACACTTGCTGCCATTGAGCAGATGCCCACCACCACTGCACAGGCGCCCACCACTCTTGCCAGCCCCACCTGCAAGCCATCCTCAAACCAGGCACTCATAAGCCAGCCAGCCACCTGCCAGCCACCTACCAGCCTTTGCCCTCCAATGCCAGCAACCAGTCTGCATCCACTCCTTTGGGAAATAGCCAAATCAGGAAATCAGAAAAGGCAATTTCCCCAAAGCTAAACTTGGGAGGAACTGCTACCCAATTTGGGAGCTTACCAAATGGGGAATGGACTGAAAGGCTCTCCAACAATGAAAATCATGCACCAAATTTAGTAAATGAATTTAGATGCATGAAGAAGGCCCAACTTGCACTATGCCAATGCAAACTGGGCTCCAGCCAAACCTTCTCAATTGCCAGCCACCCAAGCTAATCCAGAAAAGGGAATAACAGATGCAACTCAGACTCTTGGTTTCACAATGCTATGCCTTCCAATAATTATGCCTTGCAGGTCCACTAGTATAAATAAAGACAAACCCCTCAATGATAGTTTGTGCTATCATTGAGTGAATATCCTTCTCAATATTATCACCTTAATCAATCCTTTACCTAGGCTAAGAAAGTAAACTTACTACACCCATTACCCCACCCCAAGTCAGAAGATTAACTACATTATCTTCTCAGCTGTCTTGACAGCTTACCCTGGGATAGGGGGAAACCAGCCAGCCTATGCTCAGTTTAGTCCTGAATCACAGGGACCAAAAGAGATATTGTACAATGAGCCAACTTGCCTCAACTCAATGATTTGAACCCGTGTGCACCTCCAATGTCATCTCAGCTAACTCCCAACTTGGCTAAATACATGATCCACGTAGTTACGCTACTGTACCTTGCTGGCAGCCTTAGACAATGCAACATCCTTGCCAAAGCCTTCTATAAGGCAATAAACCTCTATCCAATTTTACGCCTTGAACAGTTTTGAGCTGCCTGATCTGCCATCTTATGTTACAAAATTTTACCCTCAATACTTGGGTATTACAACCACACCAATAAGCTATTTGATATTGTACATCACTCTCACTGGGGTGATTAACACTATTGTTTCAACCGCCAGCTGGGGTCCTGGGTAGGCAAATCAATGTCCTACCTCATTAAGTTATCACCAATTCTTTAGTGTGCTCTGCCCACCCATTCCGCAACCTGCTAGTTCCCAGATGCTAGCAAGCCAGCACTTCAGGGTTAGTTTTCTGAAAACCCCCTTGTGACCCAATGACCTATTCCAACAGTATAAAAACCCTCCCTTTATCAATAAATATGATCATATTCAAATCCTTTTCCCTCCCTTCTTTTAAACTGGTGTCTTTACTTTCAGCAAATAGCAAAGTATAAATAGTTCAGTTGCAACATTTAGCTTACTTACAACAATTTAATAAATTCAATGCCCAACTTATAGCTTTTGATCAGTTCCAGCACATCAGACTGCTGATGCTGGCCTTTGTTTTCACTTTGGCTTTAAAGTTGAAGATCACTAAAATCTTTTCTTCTGGGTGTGTGCTAATTCTTTTTGGGTGTGTAGATAAGTTTGACATTTAAAATATTAGCGGCTTAGTTTAAATTTAAACTTAAAAAGGAAAGTGCTGTGAATTAAAATTATTGGCAAGCATTGGTTTATCTGAGGAGCATACTGTAAATTCAGAACCTAAACGTAAAAATGCAGGATTGTCAAATCCTTGGTCCAAATTTTGAATCACTTTTGCAGGATGGCCTTTTTTTAATTAAATTGATTTTTTTGTATATTTATTTAATTTTTAAAAATGCAGGAACTCATAGAAATTTTGCAAAGTTCAAGTCAAACAGCATATTTCCAATGGACAAAATGAATTGACTGGAATCTGATTTGAAGTGTTCAAATCCATCAACCATTTTCATTAAGTTTACTATGTTTTTTGAAATTGCGGGATTGTCAAATCCATGAATCAAATTTCATATCACTTTTGAATGCCAATAGTAAACTCATATATTAATTGTGGGAACTGGAATACAAATTTATTGTACAGTAAGTACACTAGGAAACACCAACCCAAATCAAGAAGCTCTACCACAACTAAAATCAAATGAAAAATTCAATCTTGATAACCATGTTTAGACATAAAAAATGATTAAACTTTAAAATTATCCAAGCCTGGAAAGGATAAAATATTATACACTTCAAATCAAGGATATAAGAATTCTGTTACTATTCAAGGCTAAATCAAGAGAAAAACACTACTCACTACTAAACCAAAAAAATAAATAAATACATATTATATCCAAAATATGTTATTTAATTTTATTTTTCTGGACAGACAATCACAGTAAGAACCAGCTCCTGCACCAGCCTGAAGGGCAGCCTGTCCACAAGGGTGTCCCAGAGGGTCCAAGAATAGACCCAGAACACAACTCAAGGGGAGAAATGCCGACACACAGCCTCCCAAGACAACAGCGCTAGTCAAACACCTCCTGCATCCCAAGCCAGATCAACCAGCCTGAATCCCAGGCATAAGCCACTCTCAAGGCCTGCTACCAAAGTATCCCATACCAAGGTCACCGGGAACAATGAGGTTACTTACACCTTCACTGTGTACCCAGTTGTCACCCGGCCCCACACTCTGGATCCAAGAGTTGCCACTTCCTGCCCCTGCATTTTTGATACATCATATGAGCCATTGGCCACAACTGAGGAGCCATCTGTGCCTGTTGTATATTCCACTATTGACAGCGCCACCGCAAGCAAGAGTGATCCCACTTTCTACACAAAGGTATATGTCACCTGTGTTGAGCCTGATAGCCAGAATGCTGCAATACCCGCCAAAGGTCAGCGTCAGTCAACAGATAGTGAGTGTGTAGCTCTCCTCAACTACTTGAACAGGGGAATGACAGTTTGGGATATTGCTTCCCTATTTGGTGTCACAGCCAGATATATTGGCAACATCAACAAAAAATATGGCAACATCAGGCAAATTGCCAAATCTGTCAAGGCTAAGTGGCAGCCAAAACTCTTGCAGCCTGTTCATATTGACACAATAAAACAGTGGGTGTGAGATTAGACTGATTGACCACAAATGATCAGGCTAATCATTGCACACAGATCTTAATCAGTTACACGCCATATTATCACTTGGTTATCATTTAATCAAGTGTAGTAATTATACGCTGTATAATCATTAGTTTATTATAATAGATATGGCATTTACACACTGTGCAATCCTAATTTAATTACAATAGATGCAACAATTATACGCCATATTATCACTGATCATCATTCCAATGTGTACTGATTATACACTGTATATTACTTGCTTTATTTTAATTGATGTAACAATTATACGCCGTATAAATGTTAGCCAACATAGTGATTATCACTGATTCTATGCTGTATAACCTAAAGATCATCAATCACTCACCTCCTAATCCACCCTACTGGACATTGTATCAACCCAGCCCTACACAGCCCAATGGGCACATATGCTCATATCAAACAAGTGATATGCAAAAGATCAGGAAATACCAAGTTTGGGTCAGAGTTACACAGTGTATAATAGGGTTTCTTATTGGTTTGGGTCAGCTTTACACGGCGGATAATCCACAGGTTTGATACTGGATTAAGTCTGCTATTATACACTGTATAATCCCTAATTCAACTTGTTGAATTAATAAGCAGAAGACTTACCAGCCAAAATAGGATCACTGATTAAGCCCTAGAAATGGAATACTAGAATTCTACCTTCCAATGTAGGAGGGCTGAACAGAGACAATTTCTAAGCACCAACTAAATATGGCATAGCTTCCCAGCGCAATAATAGGCATGCAGGATACAGCCAATCATTAAATGACAGTAGGCTAGCTCAAGAAAAGCGTAGGCTGTAGCTGAAGTGCCATGTACACCTGCAAAGGCCAGTAGCAACACACGTGCCAAGGACAGCCAATCAGGATAGGCACAGCCAGCAAAGATGGACCTATTGCAAAGGTAGCCACTGAGAACTTTCTGAAAGGACAAGAACAAGGGTTGTTGCAGTATATATTGATACAGATGCCTGAAAGGATGAGAACAAGTTCTTAGTTACACCTGGATAGATTGCAGCTGCTGGCTAGATTGTACTCCAGTTTCAATAAACGTAATTATCTTCAAAGTTCTATCCTATTGTAGTCTGTAGTGCTCTTGCATAGGATTAGTTAGAGTACATTGTCAAGGCTAACAACTATCTGTAGCTTTGAAGATACCAGCAATAATCCAAGTTGCTCAACAGTGGGTATCCAAGGATTATCACCTGGACACACTTGCTGTCCAATTAATGCTTGCCACAGAGTTCAGGCTTTCTGTTTCCAAAGCCCTTGTATACAAAAAAATTATTAATTTTGGCTTCTCATGGAAATTACTGGTGATTTCTCTATACAATCATAACAGCAAGAAGACCATCAAGGATTGAAGCATTTATGCTAAGACCTATCTGGCTCTAAAGCAGACTGGTAACATACAGTTCTTCTATATAGATGAATTGGTGTTTTCAGCCTCACTCAGGTCTAGGCATGGGTGGATTGAGAAGAGGTCCAAGGATTGTGTAGCACATTGTGCAGCTGTCTGTTCCCAAATATATCCAATGATAGCGCTTCTTGGTCCCTGCAGGTTGGACCAGTATCAGATGATCAAGGGTTCTCATAATAACAGGACATTTCCCAATTTTCTCTAAACTGTCAAGGAGTACCTTCAGATTAATTATCGCAGTACAACAAACATTATTGTGCTTGATAATGTTGGGCTCCACAAAGTGGATCTGGTTGTGTCTAAGTTCCCACCCATTGATAAAAATAGCCATTCCTCCAGCCACTGCCTTGCTGATTGTCCAATGAGACTCCTCTTTCTCCTGCCATATTCTCAATTTCTGAATCCAATTGAGGGGGTGTTTGGTTGGATCAAGAATAAGGTGAAGAAGGGGCTCCCACAGACTACCAAAGATATCTTCAACATTCTTGAGATCAGTCAATTTGCAATACCACCTGATGTGGTGACGGCTTTTTACAAGCACACCAAATACTTTCTCCTCAAAGCCCTTGCCTCCAAGCCAATCTGGTCAATGTGGCGCTCCGGGTTTTATTTGTTTTTATTTTTATTTATTTTTGTTTTATTAGGACTTTAAAATTATTATTTAGATATAATGACTTGACGTTGAATTGTATTATAGACATATAAGAATTTGTACATTAGTTAAATAAAATTATTTATATTTGATATAGAGACACATATTTTTATTATAATGCACCAAATATTGTATTGACTGTAGAGCTAACAAATAAAAAATTAAAAAAATATAGAAATATATTAATTTTATTTGAATAAATGTGAACCCTTTTTAGTACAATGGCGTTTTTTTAAAGCCACATATTGGGCCTTGTGAGTCATCACCTGATCCTTATTGATTCAGTGACACTATAGCCACACAACACAAATACTGATGATTTTCATGTATATCTTACTAATTATTACTTGTGATGCATGTTAAGCATAGTGAATTTATTTATCAAATCATATTAAAAGAGAAAAAGTAATTCAAGTTCTAAACAATCACTTGTTTAAAACATAAGTGGAGCAGGCAGCTTGATGCGGATAAATAGAGCTCTTGCTGTTTGACTACGTAATATAGGAACCTGTGCTTGACGAGCAACTAAATAAAAAATTATAAATTATAATTTACTATTACATGTGTTTGCTTTATTAAACTGTATCTTTATTATTATTATTACCTAATTATATATTACTATTATAGTTTAAAAATTAAAATAAAAAAATTAAATTTCAAGAGAATATTTTTATTAGGGGGATACAAATTGCAAAGGGGAATGCAATTATTCTGGGGTATTATACCCCAAAATTAAAATTTCTGCTAATGTGTCTAATTGGGACCACATACTCTTCTGTATGTGGTGTACAACTCTGGATGCAATTGCAATAAGGGTGGTGCTCAGCACCTCAGTGGTTGCTGAGTGCTTAATAAAATAAAATTGTGTAAGCAAATTAATTAGTACAGTAGTTTTAAAAGCTATGGCAACAACCAAAAATACCTCAGATTTAAACAAAATGATTTCAGATGTGAACAAAATCCAACTATCAGGTTAAAATATAAACTCTGTTAACAGTGCTTTTTGGTATTAATGGGCAAAATGGGTCAACATAGCAACAAATTGCGCATGCGCAAAGCAAAACTATTCAAAATACAATCCAAAATACATTGATTCACAAACAAAATGGTGTGGGTTGACTTTTGGTGTACATATGGGTCATTATTTTTCTTTTTATGCCTAGGCGCCAGATTGATTATTTTATAACTTAATCACATTATTCATATTAAAATTATTCAGAAAGCTTAAAATACAATCAATCCCAAATTTTTAATTGATCTTGGGCTTAGATGATTTTTTTAAAAAATAAGTCATCAATTTAAGAATTGAAAATTGCAACTTATACTATTACTGAAAATATCTTGAGTGCTACTACAAACTATAAACCAAAAATATTTATGATGAGTTGCATGGGAGAGTAAAAGCAGCCCCAAAGCTATAAATGCTATTACCCTATCTTTGGCTCATCATAAATATTCTTAGTTTGTTTCAGAAAAAAGTTGTTTTTTAAAGACTGATAGCTCTATTTGAAACCCACCCCCTAGTAAGCTGCCCTATGTCATGAATTTGTCCTAATGCACCACTAGCATCTTCTGATACTTCTGTTTCTCTGGTATCATCACATGATTTTAGATGATAAGTCCACTCAGAATATTCTGAAATAGTTCAAATGTTAAAGGTGAATTATATAACTTCCCATCTTTCATCAAGTATAAAATATTGATGCCCGGATCTTTAACTTTGAGCTCTCTTTTTATGGGCCTAACTTCTCTTTCATAAATATAAAGTAATGGCTTTTGAGAAATATTTTGGCCTGATAGCACTGAAATATATATTTCTTTCTTTTTTCTTTACACTCAAAGATATGTTTAAGATTTTTATATCCCTAATATAAAGTGGATCTTAATTTCTCTTTTGATGTTTTTGATTCACACCAAAGTGACTGTCAGCAATGCTTCTTCTACAATGTTCTACAAATCTATTGTATTTAGTAGACCATTTAATATATTTTGGTGCCTCTTTAAATAGATAATATAATGATTAGTAGGATCTAAAATGGTTTCTGTTATGGTTCCATACTTTGATTTTTTAAACTTATCCAATTTAAGAAGGCTTGTTAGACATTCACCCAAAAACAAAGAATTATGAGACAATATATGAGATAAAAGATCATGGTATTCATTATTAACTTTATTAACCTCTTTGAATACCAATGCAAACCCTGATAAAGAAATAGGGTTTTTGGAATGATAGCAGGTATTGGTTTCAATTGGGCCACCACCAACCTTGAAATTCTCCTTATCATCTACAACTATAACAAGATCCATCATCCAATTTGTAATATTTTTTTATATTCCCTATTTTGATGAACATAAAAACCTTTGTGGATGATCAATAGACTTTAAGTCATTATTTATAAAATCTGACACTAGTAAATTTTTGCTTTCACATTCTTCCTTCTTTTTTTCTAGTGAATTTTTTAAATTACAAATATTGCACATATCAGTTTGTTTTTTACTTTTTATTATATTTTTAGGGATTAATTTATAATAAGTTAAAAGTGATATTGAAATTTCATTATTAATTTTTATATTTTCATATATTTCTTTTTTTGTTTTTAATAGAGAATATTTTATTTTAGTTGAATATTCAAACATTTCTTTTTCAATGCCTTTATAAATTTTTTCTGGTGCTTTTTTTGTGGACTGGCTTGTTTCAAAAGAATTTTCCAGTAGTTTTTTAATTATTTTTTTGATTATTTCTTTTTTTAATGAATAGTTATTATCTTTTTGGCTTTTTTTGTTTAAGCTTAAATTTTTATCTTTGTTTTTATTTATTTTTCTTGAGTATTCAAACTCACTTTTGGTTATATTAAATCCCATATCAGTAAGCTCTTTTAAAGAGTAACTGGAAGTAAACAGAGATCTCAAGGCTGGGAGATGCTTTTGAGGAGAAGATTTCAGCAGATCCTTTAAGTTGTCCATTATCCCATTTAGTTTCTGATTTTGGATTAAAGGAATGAACTCTGTTTTTCCAAACTCAGTTTGAGTGAGAAAGTGATTGATGAAGGAATTAAGATTGCCTCCAGAAACAAAGAGGAATGCTTTCTTTAGCATAGTAATTCTTTCTCTTTTTGTTGATGCTCCCAGTGAGAAAAATGGCTTCATGGCAGAAGTAAAGTTAATAGATTCCATAATATTGGATTTTTGATTGCTGATAAAGAGATGCTTTGTAGAGATGCCTTGCAAAAGAGTTCTGGTTGCAGGAATTATATCTTTTTGTGAAGATGGTTTGAAGTAAACCTTAGGTGGTGCTTTAGCTCTTATATACCAAGCCTTATGACACCATTCTGAAAGAAATTATGTGATAGCTTTATTTACAATTTCAACTTGAATTTATATTTCTAGAATAAATGAAATCCCCAGTTTTCATGCACAAGTGATATATGTGTATCAGCTAAGCATCAAATTACATCATATCCTCTTTGTAATATATGCAAATCAATTAAAATGATATATTAACTTAATTATAACTGTTCAGCATATTTTTCAAATGATAAAATATTAGAGAATTGTATTTAAAAAATACTTAATTTGAGGTTTGCAGTTCACTTGAACCTCAAAATTCATCTAAATAGCAAATAAATTAACGTTCTAACTTCAAACTACCATAAAATCCTAAATAGTTAAGCTTTTCAAATAAAATAAAATGTGGAAATAATGCTCTTGATCTTATCTTTAATTTTTTAAATAAAAATTATATATTGATTAAATGAAAAATTAATTTTTTAAGCTTAATAGCAATCTATTTTATTTCATTATCAAAATAATATAATAAAATCTGACATATGCTCTTTTAATTTGCTTTTTCTTTTGCTTTAATATTCAATATACTATATATATTAATATTTTAATATCAATAGAAAGATAAGATTTTTAGCTTCATTTTGATGGCTTTTAGTGTAAAAAAATATTAACTTTTTGTTGAGTTATTACTGCTTTAAATATAAACATTTATAATTTGATTTTTTCAAAATTGAACTGTGTTATGCTGCGGCTTGGGCAGCATGTGTATTAGAAAATGGCCTAATCCCTAAAATAATAACCCATATGTTTACTATGTGAATTGGTGATAAAATAAACTCAAGCACAGTGTGTCAAAACTTAATCCAAAAACAAAACACAATAGCAACTCACTATTTAAACAAAATCACTCAAATGTTGTGTACAATGGATTGTAATCAAGAATGATACCAAGGTATTTAAAGTAGGGCACACAATCTGAAACACAAATTTTAAAAATATTGTGTTGGGGTTTTGAATTTGGCAGTAAAATCTGGGAAAAAGGGTTGATTTTTTTTGAGTATTCTAAAATGGGCGTTGTAAAACCAAAAATAACTAATTAAGAAATAAAAAATCTATAATTGGGATATTGGGTGGGAAAAATGTTAATTGAATATCCATATTCAGATAAAAGCAAAAATTAAAAATAGGGAGTAACTTGATTGAAATTTATTTAATATTTTATTATAATTCTCAAAATGGAAGGAACACAATAATAGAGTGCCAATACACCTATTGTTGCCGCAGTTGTGGTTGTCACCGCGGGTCAAAGAACAGAGTTAGTTCAACCCAAATGCCTACTCAGGAAGGAGACAGGAGAGGAGAGTTCAATAGTGATGCTGCACTGACACAGCTGGTTTGAGGAGCACAAGCTGCTAGGGTGCAGAGCATCAACCCTTGGGTCCCCAAGATGACCCAGAAGCCCATCAAGGTTACCACTACCAAAACGGTTAGAAACAAGGAGGTAGAACTTACTTTGTATGTGTTCAACATTGTGTACTGGCAAGAGTTGGTCCTGTCAGCCATGCTGGATAAGGTGAAGCCTGTAATTGATACTGGCTACAAGCCCTACATCAGTGATGGCAATCAGGAAGAGGACAAGGAGCCTGAGTTATCCAGAACTGATGAGGGACAGTTAGTGCTAAAAAAGGTTGCTGTGTTCTATACCAAGATGTCTATGCCTTGCAAGCCAGTCCTTGAGCAGGATCCCATTTCAACTACTCCCACAAATCTCTCCCAGAAGCGCATCCCAGATATCAAACACATCATCCTGCTCAAGCTAATGTGTGAATCTGGAAACTACAAGGCGGCCACAGCTCTTGTTGGGGTGGATCCCAAGTACACCTCAAAGACCTTTAATAAGTTCATCAATACTGGCCATGTCCTTGCTGTAGAAAAATCCCTGCACATGTCTACCATGCTCCCCAAGGAGCACAAATGGGCAATCTACCAGTGGATAACCCAAGACTACCATCTTGATTGGCAAATATATAGGCAATGATCAAGTCTACTTTTGGGGTTGTGGCTTCAATTTCATTTTACTATTATCTGGTGAAGGGAATATACTTTTTCTGGAAAAATCTTGGGGTATCCCCCTACAATTTTAATAGCTCAGTCAACATTGATGTCCTGAAAAAATACGCAGAGGTGTACACTGCCCTCAAAGCCAAGGGGATGGTCAAATTCTATTCCATTGATGAATCAGCATTTGCCTCATCTATGCAGAATGAATATGGGTATGTCCCAAAAGGCTCCAATGACAGGGTAGCTTGTCATGCTGCAGTCTGCACCACAGCCTATTCAATTGTGGATCTCCTCAGTCCAAAGGAGATTGAGCTGTATCAAATGATATTGGGTTCTCAAAACAGCCGCACTTTTCTGTCATTCCTCTGATTGGTCCAGGAGCACCTGAGGCACACAAGCCCGGGCTTCACCAATGCAATTGTGCTGGACAACGTTGGTCTTAATAAAGTGGTATATATTCTTGAGGAATTTCCAATCAATTAACACTAGCATTTCTTGGGCCCCCAGCAATTGGCCACAGAAAATTTGCACCTTCTCTTCCTCTCTGCTTATTTGCCCTTCCTAAATCCCATCAAGGAAGTCTTTGGGTGGCTCAAGCGAGTTGTAAAGTGTGGGGCCCCAACTGGGACCAAGGACCTCTTTGATTTGCTGCAGGCCAGGATTCACACCCTCCCAGCTGAGACCATGGCCAAATTCTATGGCCACGCTGATTTGTTCATCCCCGCCTGCCTTGCTCAACAGCTAATCAATTAAAGGCTTAACTTTTCTGGCTTTTTTAATATTCTCTAATTTTTTATTTATGATTTATTAATAATCATTTTATATTTAGAATTTCTAAGCCTACTATCACATTCAGCAGGAACATCAATGAAGGTTCATAATTAATTTATTTAATATTAATTTTTTTCTATTACGACATCTGAGGTTATTCCAAACACTTGATACTAGATTACATGAATATATTTATATCACTTTTGTCAAATAAATATAAAATCAAATTAAAAGAGTTAAATTTAAAGTGTACACAATAGAAGTAAATTTTATTAAAGTAAATATATTTATGCTTATATGATGACCTTCTCTGGGATTTATTTTACAAAACTTGTTTGCTAAAATAAGAATTATAAAAATTAATTTTTTTAAAAAGCAAAATTATAAAGTGTAGTTTATATTGAGGAAGGAGATTTTTATTGGCTGTGTCTGTAGTGGGTTTGGCGGTATGTACCCACCCCACAATGGAGGTGGTGCACAACCTCCACCGCCACACTGTGGACAGTGGATACACCCTGGTTAAAATACTCCTGTCTGCTGGTGAAAGGGAGTTTGGTCAGGTGGGAGTGAAGCAGCAGCTTCTCTGGAAGGGCTGCAAACCCAAAGATGCCAGCCAGGACCAGGGCGTCCTGGATAACATGGTCAACTGAGTTGTAACCCAGGGAGACCTTCTTCCCATCTAGGGAGAGCCTGTCCTTGTCAATCCCTAGGAGAACCCTGTCAAGGTCCTCTCCGGACACGCTCATCCCAAAGTAAAAGAGATACCCCAGGTAAATCACCAGATGAGGCCTTTGCCCAGAAAAGGCTTCAGTAAACTTGCACAATTTATTAAGCACAGCACTAATTTTCTTCTCGTGCTTTGTCTTGGCAAATGTGAGCTCCATTGCTGGAGGGACCCCTGTCTTGTTGGCACTCCAGGCCAGCCTGAAGTCTGCCAGGAGGATCTTGGTCTTCTTTATGGCTGTTGCGTCTGCAACAGCCAATTTACCCACCACACGCCCAAAGTTCTCCAACAGGTAAGACAGGGTGTGCTCCACCAGAAAGCAGAAGCAAGCAGCCATGTGTGCCTGGCCCATCTCTGGTATATTATTGAATGGGAGCATTGTCAGAATGTCCCAAACAAGCTCAATGAAGTTTACACAGTAAACTCCACTGAGGACCACTGGGTCCAGGCGGACCAGTTGGGCATCCTTGTAGGCAGTAACTGCCCACTCAGATGCTCCCTCAGTATGTGAAAGCCCAACCAATGCCTCCCTGGACATTGGGATGATACTGTGAATCCTATCCTCAAGCTCTCACAAGATAGGGGGGACAGAAATAGCTGCCTTGCCACATTATTGGCGTAATTGGCGTAGAAGATGGGGGGATAAAGGGTACCAGGACCCATCAGAGTTCACTGTCTATGTTTTCTAAAAAAAAGGTAAGTATTTAGAAAATTTTATTAATTTATTTTTTAGGTTACCTTTGCGGGTTTCCTCCTTGTCTGAAGCTTTGGCAGGCTTTGTCATTCTCAGCGCAAGCAATTGAACCAGCAATTTGGTGTCCTCAATTCTTGCGCGCTTTGCAGTTTTGAGGTGGGCATACATTTCAGGGTTGTCAACTCAGACAGACAGCGCAGAGAGGGCAAAGGACTTGAATTTGAGGCCTTCCACCACTGTTTTCTGGACATTTAATATGTGTTTGATGGTTGTTTTGGATGTCTCTGGCATCTTGGCCATGAGTGCCTTGGTGGACACCTTTTTGATTTTGTCCCCTGTAAGGACAGCAGCCTTCACTTTTGCCTTGACCTTGTGGTCAATATATTTAATTTTGGCAATCACCAAGTTGAGGTCTTTGAGTAGTTTTTCAATTTCTCTCACTTGATTTTTTTACTAACCTTTCCATGTGTTTTTATAGCTTTTACCCCAATTAAATATGTGTTATTATGATATTTTTGCCTCTTTGTTTATCCTTGTTTGTTTCTCATTTACTACAATATCCCATCTTTTACCCATTGTATATATGTTTTACACTTAGCTCTATGTGTTGTTTGCTTTGTGTTGGTATTGTTTCCTTAATTGCCATATTAAATTTGGCACTTTGCATTGCCCCTTGTAAAAATATTAACAACAATTTGGTGGTTGTCAAAATTTGAATTAGAAAGTTATAGGTTAATTGTGTTTAAGTAAAGTTGTTACTGATCCAAATTCAAAACCTTAATGATAAACTTTAAGCCAATCAGGAGCCAAGTGATAAAGTGATTGTTGTGACATAAAGGGTCATTAATAATTCTTTGATGTACATGCGCTAATTAATATGATTTTCTTGTTGTTTTGTCATTGTGCGCCATTGCTGCTATGGAAAGTTGTTGATGGACTAGTGCTAACCCAGCAGCTGATTGAGCACTAGTCCATCAACAACTTGCCATAGCAGCAATGGCGCAGAATGGCAAAACAACCAGCCAATTATATTAATTAGCACATGCACATCAAAAAATTATTAATGACCCTTTATGTCACAACAATCACTTTATCACTTGGCTCCTGATTGGCTTAAAGTTTATCATTAAGGTTTTGAATTAAGATCAGCAACAACTTTATCTAAACACAATTAACCTTCAACTTTCTACTTCAAATTTTGATAACAGCCAAATTATTGTTAATATTATCATAAGGGGCTATGTAAAGAGCTAAAAATAACTGTGTTCTGGATCTAGATACATGGCATAGTAAATATATGATTTTATAAAAATAAGCTGAACATAAAGAATAAAACCAACTATAAACAAAGAGAAATTAAAAATTGAAATTCAAATGAAGATAATATAAATAGAAGATGTTTGGCAACAGGAGGTTTATTGGGGCAGGGAAGAGTGATGTCTAGTAGGCAGAATAGTGCAGGAAGGAAGACGTAGAGGCAGTGCTGGCCTGGGGGTCTGGGATTGGGTGGGTGGGGCTGGAAGATGGGGGTAGTGGTGGCGGGGGTAGGGGGTAGGAGGATTTTGCGTGATGGCTGCCATATACCGCTTTTCATATTCTTCATCTGTCATTGCCTTGATTAGATGATAGGTGGCTATGGCATGGGGTGGGAGGCGCTTATCCTTACGTGATTGGTTGCCCATGTTCACATGGAAAACTATTTGCACAAACAAGTCAGCCACAATTTGGTGACCAAAGAGAGAATTGTGGTCAAGGACCCCAATATAGAGATCATTGAAAGCCTGAGGGCAGCGCTCCTGTACTGTGTCTCTGATGTTGAAGAAGACAACATTAACCAGATGGATGTCTGCATGACCAGCAGGGTACACTGAGGCCTGGTGCCTGTGTCCCTGGATGGCCTGGAGGGCAGTGGAGCTACCCTCTATCTGGTGGCTCAAGAAAACCCGGTGCTTGGAATTCAAGCCATCCCAGGAGTCAAGTAATCCACCAAGGATATAGCTGTACTTGTAGTCATTAGTGAAATCTGGGTTTGTCTGATAATAGACAGAACTCTTGGCTGAAACAGCCAGAAACGCACCAATGAAAGTCCCCTTCTTGACCTTCTTCCTTTTTCTTTTTGAGTGGCAGCTCTTCCTTGCTCACCAAAATCATCAAAAGCTATTGATAGCTTGTAGTAGGAGATGAAGATAATGTCATCTGTTAGACTAGTCAAGCATTGTACCAGGGTGGATTCAATGGCAGGATCATATGGGGAATCCTCAGCACCATCCCATCGGTTGCTGGCAACATTGGTCAGCACACAGACTGGCACCACCTTCCCATACATCCAGAGCTGCACCATGCGCTCAGACACCCAAATGCCATGATGCGCAATTTGCTTCCGGACCTGGGTCAGGGGAAGCTTGGGGTCCCGCTGAAGGAGATTGAGCATGATTGGGTATGCCTCATTGATTTGGGACTTGGGGGCCTTCTTGGGCTTCTTGGCTGTTCCAATCAGATTCCCCTTGTTTATTAGGTTGTTAAACTCCCACATTATGGTGGCTTGGGTAAATTTCAATTGGTCAGCAATCTGATCCCAGGAAAGACCCTGCAGGTTCAGTGCCATAATTTCCTGGAGAATTTGGGAAGTGATGATTTGTTGCTTGGGGTGCTGGGCCGTGGGAGCTGAAGCCTGATTGGCTGAGGGGGGCAGGTTGGCTGGTGACGGAAGTTGTTCCAAATCAAGGTTGCCATCCTGATTGGTTGGTTGACAAGCAGCTTGCACAGGGGTATGTATGGGAGCAGGGGTAGCGCTGGGCGCAAAGTGACTATTGAACAAGTCAAAGCCATATGGGTCGGGGGTCAGGTACAGGTCAGCTTCCTTGCTACCCGCCTCAAAGGCTTGGGTGTAAATGGGTGCCTCCACGTTCTGTGCCTCACCTCCATTGAAGCTGGCTTGGCTGCTGGCGCTATCAAAAATGTTGTTGCTGTTAAAAACCATTGTAAAAAACCTAGGATAAAATCACTAAAAGTAGAAATTTTAAATTTTTATGATTTATTTTTATTTTAATCTTTAGTCTATATTTGGAAGGTTCTCAAAATCATTTTATACAAATCAGGATCCATAAAAATGAATAAAATGCCTCTGTCCCTAGATTGGATAGCTGTTGATTGTCTGTTAAACTGTTATTTTCCTATTTTAGGCTGCTCATACTACACATCTTGTGTGACTTCATTTTGTTTTGTGCTTGTGGAATCTCTCTTTTAGTTTGCTCAAATTTTGTTTCATTTTAGTCCTTCTGTTGGTGCCTCATATGAATCCTGATTGGATTATAATATATTCTGGAACAGCATCCATTCATCTCACTTGTTGTGTCAGTTCATTTTATTTGTGGTTTAAACTATGATGCTTGATATCTGATATATTTTTGTATAATGGGCTAGTGAAATTTTGTTTTTTGTTTGAAAGTTCATTTATTAACTGAATTTTTTTAAACTATTTGAATCCTGAATCTTGCGTGACTTGGATTTTGTTTACGTCTGAAACCATTTTGTTTAAATCTGAGGTATTTTTGGTTGTCATCATAGCTTTTAAAACTACTGTAAGTTCTTTTTGGAAGGCACATAATAACCAAAAAGCAATGTCAGTGCAAAAGAGTTGTACAGGACGTGCTCAACTGTCCTGTACCCCTGTGGTGTCTTCTGTCTTTCTAGTGCTAAGCGGCGTATGTCAAGTTGTATTGGTATATCCTCTATTTTTTGACATTTTTTTAATATGCAATGGAACAGTATTCCTAGGTATGTTGCTATGTATATTCTTTGGGAGGTATATTTTTTGGAAATCATGCATAAGTTTTTATACATTTGAACTAATATGTTGATATAGGAAGTGTTGCTGAACTTGAAGGTGGTTCCGGGGGTGCCCAGCTTGTATCTGCCCCCATGCCTTTGCAAAAGCAAATAATAAAGGCTTGAACTTATTCACAAGGACTGTGTCCCTGACTTCATTTGATAATGCTTTAAAACTTTGTTCAAAATTTCAGCTTTGAGGAATTCTGGTCCTATTTGAAAGTCTGTTTTTTGAGATTTTTTCATATTCATTTATGTTTGAAAATGGGAATTGTTCACAGCATTTGTAAATAAATTCATCAAAATTTATCTTGATATTCCCTTGAATTTCATTCATTTCCTTAAAGTTGATTATTCTGTCTAGCTTGTAGGCTTCCCTAACCAACAGCAAGCACCCCGCGGGTGGTGAATAATCCCTATTTTTAGCTTCAATATTTGAAAACTTATTCATATTCTGTTGTATTATTTTATTTATTTGGTTTACAGGGGCTACCAGTGATTGGTAACCCCCGTAGAACCAACTTGGTGTAAAAGCTGCCACTTCTGCGACCTTGTCCCCATTCCTGGTGATGACTAAAATAAATATAAGTAAAACATAAAAATACTTACTAATCATTTCCCCTGTGGCCCCCTCAGCCACAGGCGCCACCTCAGCAAATTTCATGAGCGTTGGCTGCTCTTCATTAATTTTCCTAGGCTTAATTTTTCTTATCTTTCTTGCAACTTGTGTTTCTTCTTGGTTTTCATTTGATAAAATTTCTGTATTTCTTGAAGCGCTCCTGCTTCTTGACTGAGTTTTGTTTTTGTCTGTTTCCATTTGGTTGGTTTCCTCTTCATTTGTGTTGATTTCCTTTAAAATTTCATTTCCTTCAATTAGTTTGATTATTTGAGTATTATTTCTTTTGGTTTTTGCAATTTCTCACAAGTTGTAACTTTCACTTTTGAAATCTAACCACTTGAGTATTTCCTTTTGAAGATTTAAAATTTATTTCCTTGTGTTCTTCATTAACTATTGTTCCCAGGATAATTTTTGCAATTTCCTTTTGCTGGACCAAGGCTCTACCCTAATTTCCTAGCTGATTTACTACAATTTCCCTGATGTTATGTTTGAGCTCAACAACCTTTTAGAGAGCTGACTCTAATTTGTTGGTAAGTGTGTAAATATTTGACATGTTGTTTTAATTACATCAAAAACTGGTTTTTATAGTACTATCATCAACACATGATAATGAAATTATAGATAATAGTACATTTTATTGACAATTATTGCAAATAATACAAATAACTTGTAATTGTACAAAATAGTATAATATACTAAAAATACACCAGAATTTCAGTAAGATAGCCACCTGAATTAGAACATTTAGATTATATTTTTTAGTATGTAATTTTTTTATTTGAAACTGGTATTTTATTGATATTTCATTGAATTGTGAATGTTTTATTGAATGTTAACTATACTGGGCCCTATTGCCAGCAATGTCAATTCAGTGTTATGTACAAACTCAATGTATTCTGTATAAAAAAATTATTGTAATGTGGTAATTTTCATTGTAATTTATATAATTAGACTGTGTCTACAATAGGGAGCCATTAACACTTATTACAAATATTAATACATAGTGCATTTATATAAATTACAATGAAAAAGGCCTTGTTTACAATGAATTTTATTATACAGAATGCATTGAGTTATGCATTTAATATATAAATATCAGGATTTAACACATACCTTCAATATTCTAATATAAAATTTACATTTATGGTCCTTAATTTATTATTGACAATGAAAAATACTAATGCAAATAATCATGTTACCACATCAAATATACAGCATTTTATTAATTATGAGGAATGTCAATTTATAAAAAATGTGTTATTAATTATGAATTGGAAGAAATAACATCAACTTTAATAATTTGTCACAAAGAAAAGTTTAATTTTACTCATCAAAGGACAAGAAGGGGAGGGAATGGCCAGAATGTACGTTGCCATCATCTGCGCCTGTAAAGAGGACAGCATCAGAGGTAGTGGAGAGGGAATGGGTGGTGATTTGGGAGTCAGGGTTAGAAGGCAAGTGGCTTGATCTTGATGGGGGTTGGGGAGGCAGGGTTTTTTGACTGGGAAGAGGCAGAAAGAGCAGATTGCTTCAATTGTTCAAATTCTTCTTCTGTCACATATGTAGGCTTGAAAAAACAAATGGATGAGTATGGGGGAAGTCAGGAGTCCTTTCTGGACTTACCACTATCACTTGAATAGAATATCACAAGATCTGATAAGTCCTGGACAAATATGGAAGGGAAAAGCTCATACACCTTCTCAATTTGGGTGCACAGTTCATTGTAGATGGCAGGCTTTAAGCGCCTGAGAGCTTAACAAAAATTATTAAGACATACATCTGCAAGATGCATGTCAGCGTGGTTGGTGGGGTAGGACCAACAGGTATGCCCCACAGCCCTAATTTCCTTGGTTGCTTACTCCCGCTGTTCCATCTCAGCACTCATTACAACTGTGTACACGGCTTGATGGGTAGCCCACTCCTCCAAAATGGCCTTGAGCTCCGTCTGGTAGGCATACCCATCTGTGATGTTTGATATTGATGAGTAATAATTTATACCCAATGGGGAAACTTACAGTAAAGCCCTGGAAAATCGATACAAAATTGGGCTGCGCTTGTAAACGTCAGATTGGATATACTTTTCTCCATAGTCTTGAATACTTGCAGAAATCTTGGCATACTGTAAATTCAGAACCTGAACGTAAAACTGCAGGATTGTCAAATCCTTGGTCTAAATTTTGAATCACTTTTGCGGGATAGCCTTTTTTAATTAAATTGAATTCTTTGTATTTTTATTTGGATTTTTAAAAATGTGGGAACTCATAGACACTTTGCAAAGTTCAAGTTGAACTGCATATTTCCAATGGACGTGTTACAGTAGAAAATCAAATGGAAGGGATGGTGCGCCCTTGTAAAACCCAAAATAAGCAAAGAACCACAGCCAAACCCCTGAAAGAAATTGACAGCTTAAATGCTGTCATAGACAAAAAAATGGGTCAAAGCTGGGGTTGCCCAAATAGCTCTCAAAAATCTGGACCTGCCTTATTTTTCCCCAAATAATTATGACAAGAAAATTATGTGTTATACACTATTTGAGGATGGCAGCACTTGACCCGCTGGTTGCTGAATTTTTTTAAATTATGACGTCATCAACTCAAATTCCAATGCAGGACCACCAACTGCTGAAAATATTCTTGCCAGCCAATCAGAAGTTGTGGAATCCCCTCATGCCCCATCCTGAACTCCCTTAAGACTTCCCCATTTCCCCTCTAGAAACTTGTTCCTAGACAGCTATACTTCCCTGAAGAATAAACAAAACAAGTCTCCAAAAAAACCTCATGTTAGAGTATCTTGGCCTCTTGGCCCCAGTGGTTGACAGTATGTTGGCCGCTCTCTTTCAGTTTGCTGCCAACTCCTTGACCTTGCCTTGGCCTGCTTTGTACCCTTTGGTTCCTCTGGCCTTGTCCTCCAATTTATCTCTTCAATTAATGTTCTTGATTTGGTCCTAATGTCTGCCATTTGCTACACTCACAAAGGCGCAAAATTAGTAACCTCCTCATATCAATTTGGTTTAGTGTTGTTGAAGCAACTGACAATTTACTTATTTTATCCACATTGTTTTTCATTGCATCTTACATCATGCCATTTAACCCTTACAGGACAAAATGAATTAACTGGAATCAGATTTGAAGTGTTCAAATCCATCAACCAGTTTCATTAAGTTTACTATGTTTTTTGAAATTGTGATATTGTCAAATCCAAGAACCAAATTTTAAATCACTTTTGAATGTCACTAGTAAAATCAGATATTAATTGCAGAAACTGGAATCCAAGTTGAATGTACAGTAAAAAACTAGGACAAATCAATCCAAATCAAGAAGATCCACTCTGGATAAAATCAAATGAAAAATCCAATCTCAACAACCATGTTTAGACATGAAATTAAGTGAAATGTAAAATTGTCTAAACTGGAAACAATGCAATATTCTGCACTCTAAATCACTAATTTGGCAACCACAAAACCATATAAAGATATATGAGCTACTCTCCTGATGACACATATTTTTTTAAAAAAATTTTAAGGAAGAAAGGAGGGGGGAAAGATAAGCTATTGGTTTACTACACTATGTATTCATGTATTGCTATTAAGGATACTTGATTACAGTAGATTTTAAAAAACACTAATAATAAAATAGAATTATATGCTACAATCTATCTTATCATGTTGTCTTTTCCTTGATGTGTTGATAGTTCATTTGCTGTTGATAATGTGCTTGAAATTAATTGGATAGCTTTACCTCCAGTTGCCTTGGCAATAGGAAATTAAGTTGCCTCCCCAAGACCAGCTGTAGTTGCAGAGGCAACTTGATTTCCTATTGCCAAGGCAACTGGAGGTGAAACTATCCAATTAATTTCAAGCACATTATCAACAGCAAATAAAATATCAACACATCAAGGAAAAGACAACATGATAAGATAGATTGTAATATATAGTTCTATTTTATTATTAGCAATTTTTAAATCTACTGTAATCAAAAATCTAAATTTTAGCTGCCCTAAAATGGAATAGGGTGATTTTTGAGAATGCCTATGATTCCTAAAAGAATTAGCACAAATCCACTCTAGATCCTTTAGCATCCTTTTTGAGACACCCATAAATTATATTTATTTTGAATTGGTAGGACACGTCATTTTGAAAACAGCATCTTGAAAAACGCTATTTCAAAATATGCCATCTCATTTTTTGCTATCTCAAATTCATAGTAAAAACGCCATTTCAATTTACGGCATTTTGACTAAGAAAAAAAGGTTTTTAAAATTTTAGATTTTTTAACTCCAAAAATAACCCAAAATATTCTCAAAAAATAAAAATTAAAAAACATTTCTAGGCTTAAAGAAGCCTCAGGATTATAAATCTGCAATAATAAAATGGGGTCAATTGTAAGCAACACAGTTGCGTAAAGCCCAAAAGATAAAATGTACCCAAAAAAACCATTTTCATCTATTATAACTATAAAATATGCTTTAAAATAAGCATAGAATTGTACCAGATACTAAAAAAAGTCAAGAAATAATAAAACTGAAGGATAATAAGAGAGAAAATTGGGAGGTGTTTATTGGGAAAGGGCTTGAAAATGGGTAGAAAGAGCAACTGAGATAGCTTGGAGATGCTCAAGCTTTCTATCCTTAGGATAGTATGCAAGAACCACCTTGCTGATTTGGTATATTTCTTTACAGCCTTAGTCTGCTTGGGGGGGTTGCCATTGGACTTTATGCCAGTCTTGAAGAGCCGGGCAGAGATGGCTTGCTGGGTTTTTAAATGTATCATTATCTTGTTAAATTTGGGCTTATGAACCCTAACCCTTGTAGCAAACCGGCTATTCCACCCTTCAAGGGAAGAGGTGGTCTTGATCAAACCATCTTTTACTTGCTTATAGCAGTTCCACTGTATTGAGTCACCGCCTTTTATGATGTGGTGTGCTCCCTGAAAAATACCAACCCATTGAGTTTCAAAATACTCAATAAAAGGCACAAAGGCTGCCTGGTTGGCAAGGATATAAGGATGGTGGAGGAGGGCGTTGTAAAAGGCATTTGTCTTCTACTTTCTCACAAGGGCAAGGGCAAAAAAGCAATTGAAAACTCATTGGCTTCTTTAGTGTCTTTGGAGCTGACCAACTCATGAATATCAGAGCACTTTTGGAGGCAGTGGCAGAGTGCCTTTTGGAAGTGGAAGTAACATCCCTGAGGGGAGCTCTTGAAGACTCTAATGAAGGCACTTGCCTGAGCCTGTTCAAAATCCACTACCAGATATTTGTGGTAGGGAAGGCTTTATGCCTGCTTCCTGGTTAGGGTGGCTTCCTCTTCCTAGGACTGGTCCTTCTTATTGCGCCCTCTGGTTTCCTTTGGCTCCTCTTCAATGGTTGGGGTGTTCTCATCTAACTTGGCCTTTAAAATTGTAAGAGCACAGACATAGGTTTCCTTCTTCTTGTTGGGAAGGAAGTAGAAGACCAGGAAAAGAACCAGATTTTTAATTTGCCCATGGATGTTCCAAAGCTGGTTAAATAGCTTTGGGCAGGTGGAGAAATTTCTATCTGCAAGCCAGGTCTTGTATTTCAGCAGGTTGCGCAGATCCTGTGAGGTGGCAAAGCAAATAATTTGCTCAGGGGCATGTTGGCTGTCTTTGTGGAGAAGGAATCTCTCCTCATGATGAGATAGTTTTTGTTCCTTTGTAAGGATCAATTGCTTGATTAATGAAGCACTGATGCCTTCTGTGCTCAGAGAATATATCTGATCAGTGAGATATCTCTGTAATTTGGAGGCACCACCAACAGTGGCAAATTGGGTATCATTTAAATTGAGAAGGGCATCATTGACAACCTCGGTGGTGGTTTGATCTTTGGTGGTTGAGATGACCTGGCAAAGAAACCAGTGGATCAGTTGGTACAAGGGATTGAATGACTTGGTGCAGTCATGGCCAGTAGTCAGGGACTTGGATCTAGTGAACCTGTATGTAGTGAGCCTAGCAGGGCACCCAACATTATCACATTTATAGTGATATTGGCAGATTGTTTTCTTTTCATTGTTACAACTGAAGCTGTAGCCCTTGTAAAAAAACCCTGTGTCTTCTTTCTTATTCATTATGGGATAGCTGGCTGGGTACGTGGTGGGCACAGCAAAGGTGCCATTTTTATTACAGATATTATGCATGTGTATAGATCCCAGAGCTCAATTTGCTCATCTGCAGGAGCACCAGGATCAGGATCCTGTTCCCCTTCCTCTTCAGGCTCTGAGGTAGGATCGGAGTGGCAGTTGAAGTTGAACAACTTCTCTTGGGGGTCTGAAGGGAAGTAAACAAATGGAGAGTGAGGAGGGGTAGAACTGTTTTCCTCTGGTTAAGGTGATGGTGTGGGAGTCTTGGGGGGGGGAGCTTTAGTCTTAGAAGGTTGCCTTCTTGGGGAGTTCTTGGCCTTTTTGGCCTTAGGAGAGAGTACTTGGACTTGGAGGCCTTAGAAGAAGCTTTGGTGATAGGCTTGAAAGGCATCTAAAAGTAAATCAGTATCAAAATAGGGGAAATTTGGGGTCACTTTTTAAAGAGAAAAATAAAATGTTTTAAATATAAAAGTAGTTATTATTTTTACATAGAATTGTAGAGAAAGTCTTAAAATATATAATATCAAAATTTCAATGTTTTTATTTTGTAAAATTGTTTTTATTTAAAAGCAAGTATGCAAAACTTTGAGTTTTGACTGAAAACTTGCAGTCAAAATGGAATTTTTGAAGTGACGTAATTGAGGTGTTGTAGCTCAAAAATATAGTGTTTTTGACCATTTTTATATTAAATTAAGAAATTTACAGTGGAGCTACCTCAACCAGGCCAGAGAGTAAAACTTGAATTTCTCAAAAACTAGCTTATACAGCTAGGGTTAAAAAGTACCCAGTTGTTTAGAGGAGATAGAAAAATGTATCTCTGCAAAGTTTCAGGAAATTTCTTATATTTTTTATTAATATGAGTTTTTACATCAATTTGTACTTTTGAAAAGTGGAAAGCAAGAATTGTGGTGGGGGAATCAATATAGTGTAGCATGGCACCATATGTAATTTCCCCTTATTTTCCCCTATCCATTGTGTGCATTGAATCAATTGGGTGATATGAAACTTGGTGAAATTTGAAGTGACATAAATTGAAATGCCATAATCACCCTCTTTCATATTAAAATCACTATTAAAATATTTTATTAATAGAACCCTTATCAATATATCCATGTATAATAAAGTTATAAATTACATATAACAAAACTGGGTTTTTTACCCAGCAATGACAATCACTAGAAGGACTATCATAGCGGCATTATTTTAGGTTGTTCTTATTATAAGTGTCTAAGATTAATGCTATAGGAACATCTTCTGGCACTATACAACAGGATTTATTTTAGTTCAGGTATAAGCTTATTTTAGTTTAAGATAAATGGCGTGATTTGAAATGATGTAAAGTTGAGATGATGTAAACACGCCCCACACTAAGTTATTTCATATGTAAATAAAGTTAGTGAAATAAGATTTAATTAATCTGACTTGAAGTGACAGAATTGAGATGGTGTAAATTTGAGATTCCGCATTAATAAAGTATATGTAAAATTTAACTATTTTATTTATTTTATTTTTTTGTGATTCAAAATCACTAACGCAAAAAACTCCTTTTTGAATTAAATTTGATATGGCGTAAATTGAAGTGCCGTTTTCAAAATAGTGTGTCCTACCTTTGGATTCACCTCATTTTTGATTTGAAATTTGGTTCTTGGATTTGAAATCCCGCAATTTCATATGTTTTAATTTTTAAATGATTTCTATGATTTTTTTTGACATAGGAAATCTCAGATTGTACATTAGAATCCTGCATTTCTGATTCATGTATTCCACATTTTTTTGCTGTGTTTTGTCTTTTGTTAGTTGAGTTATCTGCTCAAGAGATTCAAAATTTGCCAATTTAAATAAACCAAAAAATGTCAAATTAAATGGTTGATTTTATTAAATATTTTAATTTTCACTCAGCTGAGTTGCCCGCAAAAGTGATTCGAAATTTGGACCAAGGATTTGAGAATCCTGCATTTTTACGTTTAGGTTCTGAATTTACAGTATTAAAGAAATTAAAATCAGCCAGAATAGCACACGATCCACAAATTGGCTCGAATTTCTGGTGCCTGGGTGGGTCAAGAAGCCCGATCAAAAACCGCAAGCCTTGGCTCAAATTGGCCATTATACTTCAACATTGGTTGCAGCTGCTTAAAGATAGTTGTAACAGATAGCGTGGTATAGAAGCAGAATCGCTTGCATTTATTTCTGACTAGACTTTACGTTCCTACTAAAGTGTTTCCCAAAAATGTCGCTTCAAATGGATAGAAACCAGGAGGCCACTGTTTACATTGGCAACCTGGATGAGCGATGCACCGAAGCTCTCATATGGGAACTCATGCTCCAGGCTGGGCCAGTAGGTAATTGAATCTACATATCTTCAGCCTTTAAATTTCACCATCTTTATTAAAGCCTTCTTCGGATTTTGATTCTATCTTTTAATATCAAGCTTTTCGGCCACTAACAAGCTTCAAGTTTCATGCCCCATCTTTTAAGGCCTCTGCCAAATTTGTTCAAGATAGATTTTTTTGCAATTTTAAATATTTTTTAATATGGTGAAGATGGATCTACCAGGAAAAGAAAAATGTAGGGGATTTAAATCATTGGTTTCGGCTAAGTTTATGTCAAATCTATCTTTTTTATGTGGGACTTAACTGTGGGATTGTAATTTTGTACTTTATCTTCACTAGTTCTTTTTTGTATGCAAAATCTTTGTTGCTCGAATATTTGTAACCAATTGATCAATAAAAGCAATAAATTTATGTAATATTCTGAACTTTCAAATACAATAAACTATTCTCTAAACTTTCGTAGCAAATGTCCATTTGCCTAAAGACCGTGTCACGCAATCCCATCAGGGATATGGCTTTTGCGAATTTCAATCTGAGGATGATGCTGATTACTGCATTAAAATATTGAACATGGTTAAGCTGTTTGGGCGTCCCATAAAAGTCAACAAGGTAATTCGACTTTAAGTATCATCTAAGCAATGCTTCAAGGCAACTGCAGATAGGAAAAATCTTGATGTTGGAGCCAATCTGTTTATTGGAAATCTTAGCATTGATGTGGATGAGAAACTTATTTTCGATACCTTCTCTGCCTTTGGAATTATCACTCAAGCACCCAAGGTAATTTGCTTATTATTCCTTACTGATGTGCCCAGGTTACCCGTGATCCCGACTCAGGCGGATCCAAAGGGTTTGGGTTTGTAAGCTACGATAGCTTTGAAGCTGCCGATGCGGCTATAGAAGCAATGCACGGACAGTTTCTTGCCAACAAGGCTATTACAGTCAGTTACGCCTTTAAAAAAGATGGCAAAGGCGAGAGGCATGGCTCAGCTGCAGGTAACGCTAGAGTCCTAACTAGTAATAATCGTTTCTAGAACGTCTACTTGCTGCTCAAGCCAAGCGCCACACAATTCCTAGTCACATCACCCGCGCTACCATTGATGCGCGTCCTCGACCACCTGCAAATCAACCTGCTCCTGGTGTGATGCCTCCCCCAATGATGGTACCTCCTCCCATGCCAAATGGGTTTATGCCTGGCCCACCTGGATTCATGCCTCCCCCAGGTATTCTCCCACAATTTTCTGATGCTGATTTTATTAGGCTTTATGCCTCCTGGCGGTATGTACTTCCAGCCCCCTCCTCCCCCTCCAGGGTATTACTAAGGCATTTGTATTTAAACTCTAGCTTTTTAATGACATTAATAGCATCCACTTTACTGAACAATAATGCTGAATGTTTTCACTTAAAAATGTTAGCATCCTGATTGACCTCACTCAGTTCCCATCTTTGTTGAGGCACCATCCCATAACTAATGGAATAGCCTTTTAAGAAGTCTCACTTTCAAACTCTAGCATTTGTGTGGTTTGGCACTAAAATACCTACAAGTACAGTTTATTTTAGTAGACAGACATAACCAAGCAAATCAAGGTTTTAATCTCAGGCAGCTTATAAATATAGTCTTAAACTTTATTCCAGACTGGTGTTGAGGTGGACCACCTCCAGGTGCCTATTGGATTTTGCTCAACACAGCCCTATTATGTACACATCTTTAAAAGCAACCCAATATCCCTTGAAGCCTAGTACATAGGCTTTATTAGCATCCTTAAAGTTTCTTCAGCTATTTAAGACCATAAAGTTCAATATCAAATGCTTATTCACTTTTTTAAAAGTAGCTGATCTTCATCAGAAGCATTGCCTTTTTCTGATTTTGGTCAATTTTGGTTTGGTCCATGCTAAAATAACTATGCCACCTGCCTAAGCTACAGTGTGGTATGGATATACTTCTTGGATCATATTAAATAAGAAAATTCTTATTTTTTGAAATAGAAGAATGTCTCTTGATAGTGTCACAGTTTTGTCCCTATAGACAATATATCATTGAGAAGGCTCCTTTGGATGCCAATGTCGAGGGTCTGGATGTACGAGTATTCCGGCTACCGCCATCACACCTAACATCCAATCATCGCCCAATTTGGTGCCTTTCCAATATACCATTTGACATACTGGAAATGGCAACAAACCAATATCACATGACTGTCCAGGTATCCAGTGACTCGAACCCATCCAGCACATGACCAACCCCTGGGTTTGGTCCAACTAAAATCCCCGCCACAGCTAAATCTATATAAGTCTAAAGTATTATCCAATAAAATATACTTCTTCTCTTCCCACTTTTATATTCGAAGCTTCCCCAAAAGGCGCTCCTTATCACTGGTAGCACTACAGATTTTGATCACGCCGATGAAAGAGAAAATGACTGAGCAGAACCTGTCCACCTTCGCCCACATACTCAACCAGGCCACATCCCAAGATACCTGG
Source organism: Entomophthora muscae (assembly GCA_014839935.2). NCBI lineage: Eukaryota > Fungi > Entomophthoromycota > Entomophthoromycetes > Entomophthorales > Entomophthoraceae > Entomophthora > Entomophthora muscae. The sequence continues at coordinate 166,625 of QTSX02002168.1, read as the reverse complement.
AAAATGTACTTCCACGCCCACGACATGAATGAAGATATTCCCAGTGAATGAACCATATTCAAAGGTCTGGTCATTCCCAAAGCATGCACCAAGATAATTTAATACAGTTGCTCTCTACAACCAAAAACAAACGCACAACCACCTATCACAGGTGAAGTTACCAACACCAAGTACATTGGTATTGACAAGTTCTTTGGTAAAAACAAAGTAAACATCATCAACTGGCTAGACCACACAGCCACCAAACTCTGCGCCAGCCGCATCCCCCACAAAAATGGGTCCAGGAAGCCAGCAAGCGCCTATACGAGGCCGCAGCTAACTGATTTGCCACCTGGGTTGGCTCACAAACCGACGGCCAGCTTGACAACTGGGAAGAATTCAAAGCCGACATCACCCACAATTTCCGCGTCACTGAATCTCTCCAAGACATTGCAATACAGCTTGGTGATCTTCCTCAATAGACCACTATCGCAGCTTACACTAACAAGTTTGAGGAAATACATTGCAAGATCCAAAACCCAGCACAAGCTGACAGTGTACACATCAGAGCATCATTCATCAACAGAATGAAACCCTCTGTTGCTGCCCTCATCTGCCCAGAGGCTAATACCTCCATGCCTGCGCTCATTGCTAAAGCCAAGCGCCCAGAAAAACGCGCAAACATGGAATATGTTGCACACAACAGCAATTGCTCTTCAAACAGCAATGGCAGAGAAAACTCCAATGGCAACAAACGCCAAAATACTAACCATAACAACGGCAACTCCAATTGTAACAATGGCAATTGTAGCCAAAGCGCAAACTGCTCCCGTCCCAAGAAAGAGGACACCGCCAAAGTTAACAACACCGAAGTAGCAACCCGCTACAAATATGACCCCGCATTTTCTGACCTCACAGGTCTCAAACAGAGTAACAGGGAAAAGAGGAGGGGGAACAGGCTTAAGTGCCCCTGTCTTCCCCCAACTTGATAAGAAGAAGTACCAAGGCACAAACTTTGCTGCTCGCATCCCATGTGTCCCGCAATCCTCCATTTTTATGAACATGAAAATTAAAGATCACTCACAACTTCTTGTCTATTCATGCACTTAAAAATCTCATACACATAAAATTCTATTCAACTCTGGTGCACAACACACTATGGTTAGCAAACCTTTTGTAACCAAGTACAAAACACCAGTTGTCAAATCCAACTTCAAGTACGCCAAAATGGCAGACAAATCAAAAGTTCTACTCAAAGGCAAAATAACTCCCTTCAGAATTAACCTCCAAGGCATACAAACGTCCATCAAAGGACTTGTCATGAACAACATAAACTACAACATTGTAGCAGGCATGGACTGGTTCACCCAAGTGAACCCCAGCGTATATTGGAAAACAAAAACCATGAATATAAAACACAATAGAGTCAATTTCAATATTCTCAAAGAACCCAACAACCTCATTCTAAGAGACACAGTATTTGTTCAAGTCATAAACCAAGATGACTCTGACCATCTAACCAAAGACAGTACCCTCCACATAATGAGGTACTCCAAATTTAATAATATACAAACACAAAAGATCCAATGCCCAGAACTTGCGGCACTCCTAAATGAATACGCTCATGTATTCAAGGAAAAACTCACAAAGTTACCCCCCAAACAAGAGGTCAAACATGACATCAACTTATGCAAAGCCATGCCCAAACCTGCACCCCTCTACAGACTCTCCCCCATGAAGATCCAAACACTTAAAGCCCACATTGTGGACAATCTAGCCAAAGGCTTCATCCACCCGTTGGAATCCCCATGAGGGGCAGCAGTATTCTTTGTAAAGAAAAAGGAAGGCACTCTACATCTAGTAACTGACTACAGAGCACTAAACAAAAGTACAGTAAAAAATAAATACCCACTTCCCCTCATAGAAGACCTATTTGCAAGGCTCCCTGGAGCAAAAATTTTCTCAAAAATTGACCTCACATCTGGTTACAACCAAGTTGAAGTCAAAGAGAAAGACATACCAAAGACCGCGTTCTGCACGCAGTTTGGGTTGTTTGAATGTAAAGTAATGAATTTTGGGATGACAAACACCCCAGCAACATTTGTCACCATGATGAACCAGGCGCTAAACGGACTCTCAAACACATTATTTTACCTCAACAACATCATCATATTTTCAAAAACAAAAGAGAAACACCTCACGCATTTCTGCAAGACACTCAATTGACTTGCAAAGCACAAACTATACGCTAAGCCTAGTAAGTGCCAATTTATGGAAAAGGAACTCCTGTTCTTGGGCCACATTGTTTCTGACAGTGGCATCAAAGCAGACCCAGATAAAATTAAAGCCATAAATAACATGCAATACCCCACCTCCGTGAAACAAGTAAGATGCTTCTTGGTATGGTAGCTTACCTAAGGAAATACATCAAAGACTGCGGAAAGCTCACTGCACCAATCAATGACCTAACCAAAGATAATACCAAAATAAAATTCATCTGAACACCAGAATGCGACAAGAATTTCCAGCTATTAAAACAAGCTTTGATTGAAGCGCCAATCTTGCAATACCCTAATAACAACGGGTGCTACAAGCTCAAGTCAGACGCTAGTGACACCGCCATTGGAGCATTCCTACACATCTGCCAGCCAGGGCAGCAAGATTTCCTGCCAGTATGTTACAAAAGCAGAAAGCTAACAAACACTGAGCAAAGGTACCCAATACACAATAAAAAATTGCTAGCAATATACCACACATGCAAGAAATGGAGATGTTACCTTGAAGAATACTTAAACGTCTGAGTGCCAACTGATCACAAACCCTTAATCTATTTCAAAACTCAGAACACACTCACGTGGCGCCAAGCCAAATGGATGTCCTTGCTGGAACAGCTTAATATGGACATCCAATACAAAAAGGGGGCAGAGCTGGTCACAGCTGATGCTCTCTCTAGGCTATGCCAGCCAAGAGAGGATCACCCTGACCACCTGGACCCTGACTGGCCTAACCTATACAACACTGAGTACAAGACAAAAGGAAAGAATCCCTCCACACATCAACTGACCCACAATACATTAGTAAGGAATGAAAAACATTTACATGTATCAAATGGCACAGTATATCAAATCATCAAGGATAAACACATCCCATAAATTCACTCGCACAAAGAGTCAACACTATACTAAGACACCACTGTCTGCTAGGACACACAAAGGCTAACAACCTATATCTCACATTAAAAGAGATAGTATGGTGGCCCAACCTGAAGCAAGACATAATTGATGTCCTAAAGAAGTGCACAGTGTGTGAAAAATACGCCAGCACCAAGGCGCCACAGCCAACAGTCAACCCAGTACCTGACCCCAAACCATTTAAGGTTTGGGGACTGGACGTAGTGGGACCCTTCCCAGAAACCAAAACAAATCAATGTTTCCTAATTGTAGCCATCAACTTTGCCACATGTTGGCCCATCTTCTGGGCAACAAAAGATCACAAGGCAGAAAAAATAAATTGATTCATCAACAAAGCAATCATAGCAGACTACGGCACTCCAGACTACATCATAACAGATGGAGCAAAAGAGCTAACAGGCCACGTAGTAAATGCAAAATAAAAACAAAAAACATCAAACATTCCACAACCTCACCCTACAGGCCACAGGCCAACAGCAGAGTTAAATGCCTGAATGGCAGCCTTATCAGAACCCTGGAAAAAATAATGGATGGCAAAGCCAAAGACACATGGCCACTCTATGTGAAACATGCATTACTAGTATCCCAGGCTCGTATCAATCAAGGGACAGGCTACTCACTGTTTGAACTAACATACAGGTACAAGCCATAAATAGTCACCCGCAACAACCAACCATATGTGAAGATCCTCCCGGGGAAACCCCCCACAGTAGAACAGAAACCAGCTCTGCAACACATATGCCTCAAAGCCAAACTGGCAGAAATAAAGAGACTCAAAACTTAAAAGGTAACCTCAACAGAGGACCCACTCCCCATCAACTCCCCTGTCTGGGTCCTAGCTAGGAATGGAAAGAAGCTAGACTCAGTACACAGAGGACCAGGAAGAATCATCAGATACCGACCAGACAGGAACACCTACCTGGTTAAGTTCCAGGGTGCTAAAGAGCCCATCACCAAAAAGTATCACAGATCTCGCCTTCGCCCTAGCAAAGGAGAACACTTGACCCAGTTGGTGCCCACTAGTTAACAACTTCAGGAACATCAGGTGGCAGCTGTCAAGACAAAGCCCCCTCCTGATGTACCCGAGTAACCTCTTAAGGGGGGTGTCAAGGGTCTGGATGTACGAGTATTCTGGCTATTGCCATCACACCTAACATCCAGTCATTGCCCAATTTGGTGCCTTTCCAATATAACATTTGACAAACCAGAAATGGCAACAAACCAATATCACATGACTGCCCAGGTATCCAGCAACTTGAACTCATCCAGCACATGACCAACCCCTGGGTTTGGTCCAACTAAAATCCCTGCCACAGCTAAATCTATATAAGTCTAAAGTATTATCCAATAAAATATACTTCTTCTCTTCCCACTTTTATATTTGAAGCTTCCCCAAAAGGCGCTTCTTATCACCAATGTTTTGTCTTGATATGATAGTTGGATCAGGTACTGGAACCGTTATTGAAAGCTTTGGAATTGAGTCTCAGGGGAATGATTTCCTGAGAGAGTAACAAAGATGCTACTATAAATTCAGAACCTAAACGTAAAAGTGCGGGATTTTCAAATCCTTGGTCCAAATTTTGAATCACTTTTGCAGGATAGCCTTTTTTAAACAAATTGAATTCTTTGTATTTGGATTTGGGTTTTTAAAAATGGGAGAACTCATAGACACTTTGCAAAGTTCAAGTCAAACTGCATATTTCCTATGGACAAAATGAATTAACTGGAATCAGATTTAAAGTGTTCAAATCTATCAACATTTTCATTAAGTTTACTATGTTTTTTTGGAATTGCGGGATTGTCAAATCCAAGAACCAAATTTCAAATCACTTTTGAATGTCACTAGTAAACTCAGATATTAATTGCGGGAACTGGAATCCAAATTGAATGTACAGTAAGAAACTAGGACAAATCATTCCAAATCAAAAAGCTCCACTCTGGATAAAATCAAATAAAAAATCCAATCTTAACAACCATGTTTAGACATGAAATTAAGTGAAATTTAAAATTGTCTAAACTAGAAATAATGCAATATTCTGCACTCTAAATCACTAATATACCAACCACAAAACCATATAATAATTTATGAGCTACCCTCCTGATGACGCAAAAAAATTTTAAAAGTTTTTTGGCTGTGACTTAGCCAGAGGCCAGACAAACTTCTTTTCAAGGAAGAAAGGAGAGGAAAAGATAAACCATCAGTTTACTACACTATGTATTCATGTATTGCTATTAAGGATACTTGATATCAGTATATTTTAAAAATACTAATAATAAAATATATTGTAATATATAATTCTATTTTATTATTAGCATTTTTTAAAATCTACTGTAATCAAGCATCTAAATTTTAGCTGTCCTAAAATAGAATATGGTCATTTTTGAGATGCCTATGATTTCTAAAAAAATTAGCACTAATTCACTCTAGATCATTTATCATCCTTTTTGAGACACCCATAAATTATATTTATTTCAAATTTACCTCATTCTTTATTTGAAATTTGGTTCTTGGATTTGACAATCTCGCAATTTCAGATTCATTAATTTTTACATGATGTCTATGATTTGTTTGATATACAGGAAATGCCAAATAGTACATTAGAATCACGCATTTCCGATTCATGTATCCTGTGTTTGTTTGCTGTGTTTTGTCTTTTGTTAGTTGAGTTATCTGCTCAAGGGATTCAAAATTTGCCAATTTAAATAAACCAAAAAATTTCAAATTAAATGGTTGATTTTATTAAATATTTTAATTTTCACTCAGCTGAGTTGCCCGCAAAAGTGATTTAAAATTTGGACCAAGGATTTGACAATCCTGTATTTTTACGTTCAGGTTCTGAATTTACAGTACCTGGCGCTCACAGGATTGATTGATTCTGCCTTGCCAGCAGCTGGGCCCTGGGCTGTGGCTGTAAAGGCTCTTTCCTACCTGGTAAAGTTAGGTCCCATCATCTGGTGGGCCATGCTGGTACCTGCCTCAACTCTTCTCTCACCTGCAGGAGCATTGCAGTACTCCTGGTATCCTGACAATAGCAGTTAATTTAATTTATTTACATTTTTATAAGGTAAAGATTTAAAGTCAAGTCTCTTAAAGACAAAAAATAAAATTAAAATAAATATATGTTTAAAGAATAGCTTTTTTAGTAAATAGAGTATTTTTAATTTTTTGTCTTATTTAAATTTAAATATTTTACATATGATGGAAAATTTGGTTGGATCGAAATTGACAGAAAATCCTTTGACGGAAAAAATTGGCAGAATATCTTCCTGCCCCAAAAATCATCCTTCTGGGTGGTAAAGACAAAGGACACTAAACACGCACTAAGTTTTTATAGAAATAAACTAAATCTAATTTGGTTTATAAAAATTACACTATCTTCATCCTTTCACCCAAGTTGTAGGTTTACCTGACCATTATACAATGATTTCCAATGCTTAAATCAAAGCATCTCAGATTTAAGAATTGTCATTTTCTGCTTTAATAAATTTACTACTTTTACACTTTGATAGATGAGCCTGTCCGATTCAAGTGATTTCCTAACTAATAAATCTATGGCCAGCTCTATACCTGGTAATTGATCTGTAGCTTAGTTTTGGAGATAGAAGTTATAAGCTATAAAGCACCCTTTTTATAAACGTTTGAAAGCTCTATTACTTAGAAAAAAGTCAGAAAGTTAAAGGCTGGTCTAAGGCACACAAATTTTAAGAGTTTTAACTCCCACCACGCCTCATGAAGCTATTTTTCTAGGGTGAGAAGTGGCAGTAAATTTCTTAGACGTTATGTGAAAACCATACTTTTATATGTTGCTGAAAAGAAGTAAATTTAAGCTAGGGTTTTGAGCTTCACTCCTCACAACCATGAAATTGTAAGTCTGGATTTGGTCAATTAAACTTATATAATTTTTTATAAGTTAGATGGTAAAATTTAGAATTTGATACCTCGGTATTAAAGCATACCTGCAGATATATAGAGGCATTAAACCAATGTTTGGGAAAATAATGTTTGATACTTCAGTATATTGACTTTGAATACGTGAATTGGTATAGGAATAAATGATACCCTAATTTATTATCCAAGCATTGTGCATTCACCTTCATCTCATTTTGGCCTGTGCTTTCCTAGCTCTCTTGGATGAAAATATGTGATCACAATCAACTTAATTATGCCAAATATTATCTACGAACAATTATACAAGGTTAATAAACAAACTTTTACATGTCACATTATAAATCTCTGAAATCGTACCTTGTTGGCTCTATACTATATGAGAGATGATTAATGTAAATATCTGGTGATTTATGATGTGATGAAAGGCTCCAAACTGCAGTTGAATCCTAAAGCCTTTGAAATTTGCTTTAAAGCCATTTCCTCAAGTTCAGATAAACTGTCTTGTCTTAGAATATGCTGTATATTTGATACTATGCATGTCTTAAGGTAAATAGTGTTGAAGTTTCATTATGAAATTTCGTGCTAGCAGCAAGTTTTGCATTAATAGTGTTGGCTTTCCTCTCCATCCTTTAACAGCAATTGAGTTCATCCTGTTATAAAATTCCCTTTTGTTTTATGGCAGTTGTGAAAGGGTCAATAAAAAGCACCGTTTAATGCTACTCAGAAAGTGTCAACGGAGGCTTGTGGAGTAGAAGGCTTCAGGCGATTGTTGGCCTGTTCATCAATGTACTAATACAATGTAGATGGTGAAAGTAAAAAGCAAGAGTTGTAAAGGTATAACTTGATGTGATCAAATGTTGTCGCCTTGAGTTTAGATCAGCAGGCTAAATAAAGCAAACATTTAAAGAAAGGGTAGGAAACAGAGTAGAATGTTACCCTGCTTTTAGCAGATCAGGATTCACATATGTAGATCTCAAGAAAACGTTTTGATTGGGTGTTATAATAAATCCCTGCCGGGACAAATAAAGTACATTGTGATGTTTAAAGAAAACCTAACTTTACCTTTTGCCATCTATATTCCTGGTGTGAGATGGAGATTTAGCCTTGTTGTTTAAATAGACTTCTCATTTATTGAGCTTTGGATAGTCAACCCTCAAATACTAGCTAGCCTATCTCAACGGATCAGATTTATACTTCCAAACATATAAAGTCTTAAACAACTAAGACCAGCTAGAATAATATCCTTGGCGAAGAGGATCATTACGAGATAGAATCTTAGCGGACTCCAAATAAAAACTGGTGCTATCTTTAGAGCGCTCTGAAGGTTTCTCGTTAAAAAATGAAGTGCAATCGGAAGCAACCTGGGCTTCGTGTTTCAAAAAGACTTGGGTAAGCAAAGGCCCTATAATGCATTAGCTGAGAAAAATGACTTCTTACATTTAGCATTGGGTTCAAAGTCCACAAGTTCTTGAAGCTTTTTGTATTCACTTTCAAGGAATGAGGTGCGCTGCTGCGCAGACAGGCTTGAATCAGCACTCTTCATAACTTCTCTCTCCAAGGCCACAAATCTTGTACTCGAGGTGCCTAAAGTTGTCTCATCAAAAAGCTTATGGAATTTGACACAAGTGGGGAGCTGGCCTTTGCATTTGATGTTTTCTGGGGCAAGCAGGAAGGAAAGCTGGAAAGGTACTTGGGCTTGGGACACCTTGAAAGAGCTCTTCCAAGAGCGGGAGACATTGGCAGTATTTGGGGAAGGGATTTTCCAGCCATGCACGAGGACTTGGTTGGGGTGGATGGGAATAGGGAAGTCGATTAAGGTAATGGGTTCAGCAAAGGTGAGCATGATAGATATGAGGATTTCATTGGAGCTGTTGCCATGTGAAAGGATATGGCATTGGGGTGGCATGATGATTGGTGGTGCTATTGAAGGGACAAATGAAGAACTTATAAGCCATTGGTAGTAGATCCATGCAGACTGGTCGTCGGGGTCGGTGTAGAAAGCAGTTCTGACAAGCTCAAGCTCTTTCTCTAAATCATTTAGGCCCAGGGTGGCTATAAGGGTGCTACGATAATGCCAAGCAGAACCATTTGAAAAGTGTTGGGCAATCTTGGTTTTAGTGAAGGCTAGTTCTTTTTGTAATGTCGCTTCTGCTGGCTGGCCGTGACTTAACAGTTGGCGGATAACCTGGCGGCGGTAATCCCATCCATGGAAGTTGCGGGGATCCAGGTTTAAGAGGTAGTCAGTCAGCTGCAGTTCCCCAACCCATGCCTCCAATTGATTCATCTTGGAGAGAGTCCACAATCTATGGTTCCAAATCCAATATGTCTTAGGGCGTAGTTTAAGAGCGGTCTTAGCAAGCTCTAGTTCGCTTTTGAAATCGCTGGCTTCTGTAGCCTCCAATGCCCGCCGTCGATCATTCCAAGCACTGTAATAGTCTGGATTAAGCAAGAGCAAACGGTATGTAATATCTAGCATCTCCTCGTCGAATTCCTTTTTAGAGCGCTTTGCCACATAATCATCGCTTATCTTGCGATATTCGGTAACTTTAATCAACTCCCTTTTCTTAAGGGCTTCTTGAATTTCTGGGGTCTGATCAACCCTTTTACATCCATGCATACCATACGACATTGTACTCTTAATAAGCTACAAAGATGTTAATATATGCTGTATGTTTAGTTGTGCTTTCTTTAATCTTTTCTAAAGCTAACATTTCAAATTGATTAAAGTCATCCTCATGAAATTTGCCTTATTACATATTGTTTTTTCTAAACAAATAAAATATTCATATCTTGGTAATTAGGAATGGATTTATATAGCCAATATATTGAAATAATACTCAAAAGAGGATTTTAAATTAGCAAATCATACGAGAAGTTATTCAATATGATTTTGACCAAAGGCCAGCCAGTAACAGATGCAGGTATTTGAAAACGACCATCCTCAAAAAAGGAATTTTTCTATGACATGACCTACAAAGAATCTTCATAGCTTACAAACTTCGAGCACAATAAAATTCTTTAAAGATAAGACTTTAAGCATGGCAAACAAGATTATCATGAAAATAAAAAATGACTAAACCTCAAGAACACTCTGTAAGAAGAGCTATAAACCAAGGTTTCTAAATGAAAAAAATATATATCTAAAAGCATCATGATTAGAGCATGTATGTTTCTGAATAGAATTATTCTATCTACTGAGAATATACCTAAATAATATCTATCCACAAAGCGTCAAAATAATGGTCTACTTCGCTAACTCAAGCTAAAGCTTCCAGCAGAGTTCCAAGCTGCTGAATTGACAATATAAATTTTAAATTAAGACGTCACCTTACGACACCAATGGATCTAGCAAGGTTACTTGTAAGTAAGGATAACGCCGTCTTTGAACTCAAATAAAATTTTGTTCGCTTAAAAAAATTGTAAGTGGGGTTGGGACGGTCACAGCAATTGTGTGATCAGGGTCACAAAACCAGTTTTAAGATGGCTTTAGATTAGGTCACAAAACAATGCGTATGAATTTGTGCCACAACTTTTGGAGTAGGTCGCAATTTATGCCTTACTCCATTATGTAGGTCACAAAATATAAAAGAAAGGCGGTTTCCAAGGATGAAACAGATAACTTCATTCTGTGCAGGGCATAAGATATATAATTAGAGCAGTTCAGCCCCTAAAGTTTTACTTTTTAAAAACAATTTATTAAAAGCTTTCTCTGTAAATATCTTACAATAATAGTTAAAATTGGAACACAGTTTATTTTAGTGGATTATAGTAAAATACCAACTAAATAGATGAATAAATATCTATTTCAACCAAAAGGAATAGTTTACATACTTATGATTGGACACAGCACAAAACAAGATAGGATTGTGCTTGGTCACAAAATGATTCATGACCGACTGCTAAAGTCACAGAACATATTGTGGTGGGTGAAGCTTGGTCATACCACAAATTGTGATAATTTTGGTGCCCATCTCATCTCTAGTAGAATGCTTCAGCTCAGCCCCATCTAGCTTCCGACTTCTGACCACTACAGTCAAAAAGGATTTACTGTATATTTTAATATTTTTAAAGAGACTTTGACAAGAGTGTTTCAGAGCCAGAAACTAACCGCAACTGCTTGGGGCTAGGCCAAAGAAGTCCTACCTGTAAGACATTAGCTGTTTCTGCTTGATGCAAAAGCAGGCTATTGGTTGGACGGAAAGAGAATTAAAGCAATACATGGGGGTTTACCATTAAATTTTAAGCGTCAAGAAATCATTTAGGCAGGTCAGATTTTTGGTAGACTCTGAAATACTAAATCATATATATGCAGTGGTGAACTTTGAGAGAGAAATAACAGTTTAGAGGCAGAAAAGAGCTAACTTCAAGGGATGTCAAGATTTCTCAACTTTTTTGAATTATATTTATTAATATGATGAGTATTTTGAATGCTGATATAGTATTGAGTGTTTATGATGGCAGACCAGACCATCAAATTAGCGTAGCGTTTTATGAGCTGGTAACTCAGGCAAGGCAGATATACAACTGAGGCTTCAAGTCTAAGGAGGAGGTACCAGCAGAGGATGGTATTTTTAAAGTTATCTATACTGTTTTAGGCCTCTACTTCAATCTCTATCAAAGCTTGGAAATCATTATCAAGATGTGCCTGGATATTTCACCAAAAAAAACCAAAAATACCTTTCTAGTTCTCATACCTCAATTAATTAAAGCTTTCTGAAAATGCCACCACCTAACTCATCCAAGAGACATTCCTGTTAAATATTATGTACAAGGGTGGCACAGGAGCAGTGCTAGATGCACATAAGTTGTTGATCATAATTTAGTTGAGTTGGTTTTCTTCTTTTGAATTTTACTCATTCATTATTCTGTTAAGATTTTCCTGCATCAAAGAATACAACCATAGACCATATTATTGGTTAATCTTTTAAATCACTCAATTTCTCATCACAATTCTTTTTCCTCTCTTAACTTGATGCAAGAGCTGTGATAGGCTCTTACTCCTTGATTCTCAAATCTAATAAAGTTAAAAATTATTAGTAAAGATTAATCATTCCCTATGGTTTTACTTGAATTGTTGGTTGTAGCCTTGAGATTGATGTCACCACTATTGTGTCAGCCAAGGTTGAGAAATGAGTGATATTTTCCTTAACTGCTCCCCATTTCTCACAGCATTATAGAATTTCTACAAGTACCAACAAGAAAGGTCCAGTGCTTGAAATTAGCAGCCCTGAGAGAGAGTTTTTCAATATCAGCAAAGATATATTTAGAGATAGACTAGAACTAATTAGGTATAATTTGAGCATGCCTGCCTTCCATCATTGACAGGAAAGGTATTTTGTGGGAACTTGTGTCACTATTTCCAAGATGATATCTGGTGTTTCTAACTCTTACTTGGCCAGCTCACATGTTTTTCAGAATGGTAGTTTTAACTACCAAATTTAGTTATATATTCACTTTAGTAATATGAAATAAGAGTTTTATGATTTAATCTTTTTTCTATTGATTATAGTATGCTAGGATAATAAAAATTTTACAGGTTATTGTATTGGGCTCAGAAACTTCAATGACAATGGGTGGGTTGGCAATTTAGGTTCAGAAAATAATAATTTTTACAATAATTACATTTTCTTTAATAGTCAGGGTTTCTCTGAACTCTTATTGATTATTTATTCTGACAGCAGCACATTTTTAAATACATTCTTTAATTTGAGCTGGCTGTGTAACTATCTAATATTTGTAAAAAAATAACTGATAAAAGCTTGTACTGTAAATTCAGAACCTGAACGTAAAAATGCAGGATTGCCAAATCCTTGGTCCAAATTTCAAATCACTTTTGCAGGATAGCCTTTTTAATTAAATTGGATTCTTTGTATTTTTATTTGAATTTTTAAAAATGTGGGAACTCATAGACACTTTGAAATTTTCAAGTTGCGCTGCATATTTTAAATAGACAAAATGAATTAACTGGAATCAGATTTGAAGTGTTCAAATCCATCAACCATTTTCATTAAGTTTATTATATTTTTGGAATTGTGGAATTTTCAAATCCAAGAACCAAATTTCAAATCATAAAGGAATGCCACTAGTAAACTCAAATATTAATTTCAGGAACTGGAATCCAAATTGAATGTATAGTAAGAAACTAGGACAAATTATTCCAAATCAAGAAGCTTCACTCTGGATAAAATCAAATAAAAAGTTTGATTTTGATACTGTAAATTCAGAACCTGAACGTAAAAATGCGAGATTATCAAATCCTTGGTCCAAATTTCAAATCACTTTTGCAGGATGGCCTTTTTTTAATTAAATTGGATTCTTTGAGTATTTACTTGAATATTTGAAAATGCGGGAACTCATAGACACTTTGCAAAGTTCAAGTCAAACTGCATATTTACAATGGACAAAATGAATCAATTGGAATCAGATTTGAAGCGTTCAAATCCATCAGCCATTATCATTAAGTTTACTATGTTTTTTGAAATTGCGGGATTGTCAAATCCATGAATCAAATTTCATATCACTTTTGAATGCCACTAGTAAACTCAAATAATAATTGCAGAAACTGGAATCCAAATTGAATGTACAGTAAGTAATTAGGACAAATCAACCCAAATCAAGAAGCTCCACCACAACTAAAATCAAATGAAAAATCCAATTCAATAATCATATTTAGACATAACAAGTGAATAAACTTTAAAATCATCCAAAACTGGAAAGGCTACAATATTATACACTTCAAATTACAGATATAGAAACTCTGCTACTATTCAAGGCTAAATCAAAAGAAAACAACTACTCACAACTAAACCAATAAATCCAAATAAATACATATTTAACATAAAATATATTTTTTATTTTATTTTTATGGACCATCAGTTGCATTCCCAACCAGCTCCTGCACCAGCCTGCGGGGCAACCTGTCCATGAGGGCGTCCCAGAGGGTTCAAGAACAGACCCAGAACACAAATTGAAGGGAGTCATGCCAATACACAGGCCTCCCAAGGTGTCAGCGCCAGCCAATCACCCCTCACATCCCAAGCCAGAACAACCAGCTTAAATCCTAGACAGAAGCCACTCTCAAGGCCTGCAACCAAAGTCTCTTACACAAAGGTCATCAGGAATAATGAGGTTACATACACCTCCACCATATACCCAGTTGTCACATGACCCCACACTCTTGATCCAAGAGTTGCTACTTCCTGCCCCAGCGTCTTTGACACCACCTACAAGCCATTGGCTACCACTGAGGAACCATCTGCGCCTATTGTGTATTCAACCATTGATGGTGCCACTGCAAAAAAGCGTGATCCCACCCTCTACACAAAGGTCCCTGTCCCCTGTGTCAAGCCTGGTAGCCAGGATGCCGTGGTACCTGCCAAGGGCCGGCGTCGGTTGACAGATAGTGAGCGTGAAGCTCTCCTCAACTGCTTGAACGAGGGAATGGCAGTTCAGGATATTGCATCCTGATTTGGTATCACAGCCAGATACATTATCAACATCAACACCAAGTATGGCAACACCGGGAAAATTGCCAAATCCACCAAGGCTAAGCGGCAGCCAAAACTCTTGCAGCCTGTGCATATTGACGCAATAAAACAGTGGGTAGCCAAGGATTGCCACCTGGACTCACTTGCTGTCCAATTAATGCTTGTCACAGAGTTTGGGCTTTCTGTTTCCAAAACCCTTGTCTACAAAACAATGGTTGATTTGGGATTCTCCTGGAAAGTACTGGGAGTTTTGCCGTACAACAGAAACAATGAGAAGACCATCAAGGATTGACACATTTATGCCAAGACATATCTGGCACTAAAGGAGACTGGGAATGTCCAGTTCTTCTACATCAATGAATTGTCGTTTTCCTCCTCACTCAGGTCTAGGCATGGGTGGGTTGAGAAGGGGTCCAAGGAAAGTGTAGCCCATTGTGCAGCTGTCTGTTCCAAGACCTATTCAATGGTTGCGCTTCTTGGTCCTTGCAGGTTGGACCAATACCAAATGATCAAGGGTTCCCACAATAGCGGGACTTTTCTCAATTTTCTCTGAGTTGTCAAGGAGTATCTCCGGATTAACTACCACAGTACAACCAACATTGTTGTGCTGGATAATGTTGGGCTCCACAAAGTGGATATGGTTGTATCTGAGTTCCCCCCCATTGACAAAAACAACCACACCTCCAGCCACTGGCTTACCAACTGTCCAATGAGACTTCTCTTCCCCCCGCCATATTCCCCATTCCTGAATCCAATTGAGGAGGTGTTTGATTGGATCAAGAATAAGGTGAAACAAGGCCTTCCTCAGGACACTGAGGATCTATTCAATATTCTTGAGGTCAGTCAATTTGCAATACCACCCAATGTGGTGGTGGCTTTTTACAAGCACTCAGAATCCTTCCTCCCCAAAGCCCTGGCCTCCGAGCCAATTAGATAAATGAGTGCTTCAGGTTTTATTTGTTTTTATTTTTATTTATTTTGTTTTTAGTAGGACTCAAAGGTTATTATTTATATATAATGACATGATGTTTGATTGTATTATAGACATATAAGAGTATGTAGAAAAGGTAAGTAAAATTAATTATACTAGGTATGAGGAATATATTTTTATTATAATGCACTTAATATTATATTGACTGTTGTGCTAACAAATAAATAAATTAAAAAAGATAGAAATAGATTAATTTTATTTAAATAATTATGAATCCTTGTCGGTACTTTGGCTTTGTTAAGCCACAAATTGGACCTTGCATGTGATCATCTGATCCTTGTTATTTCAGTGCCTCTATAGCCACTCAACACAACCACCAATGATTTTTATGTATCACTTACTAATTAGTACTTAGGACGCAGGTCAAGCATATCAGATATATTTATCAAATCATATTATGAGAAAAAGGTAATTCAAGTTCTAAACAATCACTTGTTTAGAATATAAGTGGAGCGGACCACATAATGCAGATAAATTCAATTCTTGTTGTTTGTATATGTAATAAATGAACCTGTACTCAACGAGCTAGTAAATAAAAACATTAATAACTTATTTTTATTATTTGACGTGGTTGCAACTATAACTAATGCCTTGTAATATATTTAGATATATTAATATTATAATTTACCTGCTAAAAGTTAAAATAAAATCAAAATATTAAAAGTAAAATTATAGTTATAAATCTTAAAAGTTGTATATTAAAGTTTAAATATTCAAAATTTAACTATTTTTATTTAATCATGCTATATTCAATATTGAAATATTATATATTAAAAATTTTAATATTGAAGTATGTATTATTAAAATTTTAATATTAACTTTTAGATATTAAAATTTTAGTATTAAAATATAAAAATTAAAAATATAAAAATTTAATTTGCAAGGGGAAAATATTTATTGGGGGATGCTAACTGCAAAGGGAATGTGATTATTCCGGGGAATTATACCCCAAAATTAAATTTTCAGCTAGTTTGTCTAATTGGATCCACATACTCTTCTGTATATGGTGGACAACCCTGGATGTAATTGCTAGAGGGGTGGCACCCTGTACCCTGATGGTTGTCAAACGTTTAATAAAAGGAAGGCGGGTGAGTGAATCAACTAATAGTTTTTTTCATGGAGCACATAGTACTTGTACAATATTGCCAATCAAATGAGTCATACAGGACGTGCTCAACTGTCCTATACCCCCGCGGTGTCTTCTGGTGTTTGAGTGCTAACCGGCATATGTCCATTTGAATAGGTACATCCTTCAATTTTTTGACGTTGGTTTTTAATATGCAGTGAAGGAGGATTCCCAGGTATACTGTGACGTGAATTCTTTGTGAGGTATATTTTTCCAAGAACATGCATTGTTTTTTGAAGACTTGAACTAACCTATTGATATAGGATGTTTGATTGAATTTGAAGAGGGTTTTGGGGGGCGCCTGACTTATATCAGCCCCCATGCCTCGGCAAACAATATTAATAAAGGTTTAAATGTGTTCACAAGGACTGCGTCCCCGACTTTGTTTGACAATGCCTTGAATACTTCATTAAATATTTTAGTTTTTAAATATTAAGTTCCAATTTGAAAGTCAGTTTTTATTAAGTTTTTTTTCATATTTGTTGATGTTTGCAAACAGGAATTGTTGAATGCTTTCATAGATATATTCATCAGAGTTTAACTTGACATCCCCGCAAATTTCATTCATTTCTTTGAAGTTGATACTTGATCCTATTTCATGTGCTTCCCTCAACCACGGCAAGCACCCCTCAGGTGGTAAATATTCCCTATTTTTAGCTTAAATACTTGAAAAATTATTCATATTCTGTTGAATTATTTTATTTATTTGGTTTTTATTTATTTGTTTTACAGGGGCTACCAGTGACTGGTAACCCCCGTAAAACCAACTTGACATATAAGCTGCCACTTCTGCAACCTCGTCCCCATTCCTGGTGATGACTAAAATATATATAAGTAAAACATAAAAAGACTTACTAATTGTTTCCCCTGTGGCCCCCTCAGCCACAGGCGCCACCTCAGCAAATTTCATGAGCGTTGGATGCTCTTCATTAATTTTTCTAGGCTTAATTTTTCTTATATTTCTTGCAACTTGTGTTTCTTCTTGGTTTTCATTTAATAAAATTTTCTGTGTTTCTTGAAGCGCTCCTGCTTCTTGATTGAGCTTTGTTTTTGTCTGTTTCTATTTGGTTGGTTTCCTCTTCATTTGTGTTGATTTCCTTTAAAATTTCATTTCCTTCAATTAGTTTGATTATTTGAGTATTATTTCTTTTGGTTTTTGCAATTTCTCACAAGTTGTAACTTTCACTTTTGAAATCTAACCGCTTGAGTATTTCATTTTGAAGATTTAAAATTATTTCCTTGTGTTCTTCATTGAAAATTGTTCCCAGGATATTTTTTGCAATTTCCTTTTGCTGGACCAAGGCTCTACCCTAATTTCCTAGCTGATTTACTACAATTTCCCTGATGTTATGTTTGAGCTCAACAACCTTTTGGAGAGCTGACTCTAATTTGTTGATAAGTGTGTAAATATTTGACATTATGTTTGAATTCCATAAGAAACTGGTTTTTATAGTACTACCTTCAACTCATACATATTTTTCATCATAATTAATAAATTAAAGACAATAAACGTAAATATTGCATTAGAATATAGCAATTAGACGTCAGCTCTTGATATTTAGAAATTATGTGCATAACCAATTCATTTTATTAAACAAAATGAATTGGTTATGCACATAATTTCTAAATATCAAGAGCTGACGTCTAATTGCTATATTCTAATGCAATATTTACGTTTATTGTCTTTAATTTATTAATTATGATGAAAAATATGTATGCTAATAATTTTAAGTTATTTGTAAATGTACAACATTGTATTAATTATGGGAAATTTTGATAATGTAAAAAGAAAATATTATCAATTATGAATTGAAAGAGAGATATCAATTTTAATAAGTTGTCACAAAGAAAAGACTTATTTACTGATCAAAGGATGGGAAGGGAGGAGGGGAGGGAATGGGCAGAATGAACATTGCCTTCATCTGCGCCTGTGAAAGGGGCGGCATCAGAGATAGTTGGGGGGATTGGTAGTGGCTTGGGAGTCAGGGTTAGAAGGCGGGTGGCTTGATGGGGAGTTGGAGAGGCAGGGTTTTTTGACTGGGAAGGGACAGCAAGAGTGACTTGCTTCAATTGCTTGAATTCTTCTTCTGTCACGTATGCAGGCTTGACAAAACAGATGGATAGGCAAGGGGGAAGGCAAGAGTCCTTTCTGGACTTATCACTATCACTTGCATAGAAGATGATGGGGTCAAATAAGTCCTGGACAGACACAGAAGAGAAAAGCTCATACCCCTTATCAATTTGGGTGCATAGTTTGTTGTAGGTGGCAGGCTTTAAGCGCCTGAGGGCAGAACCAAAATTGTAGAGACATACATCTGCAAGATGCATGTTGGAGTGTTTTATGGGGTAGGACCAACAGGTATGCCCCGCAGCCCTGATTTCTTGGGTTGCCCATTCCCACTGCTCTATCTCAGTACTCAGTACAACTGTGTGCACGGTATTTTGTGTGGCCCACTCTTCCAGCATGGCCTTGAGCTCCATCTGGTAGGCATACCCATCTGCAGTGTTCAATATTGCCAAGTAATAATTGACGCCCAATGGGGAAACTGCCAATAAAACCCTGACAAAAGATACAATATTGGGCCGCGCTTGTACACGTCAGACTGGATACGCTTCTCTCCAAAGTCTTGGATACTTGCAGATATCTTAGCATACAACAAGAAGATTACGTTATTGTGGGCCCTCATTGCCCTTCCTTTGATAAAATTAATAACAGTTGAATTGTAGGGGTCAGTGTCCACCAAAATGGGGCCCCTGAGAACTTGATTGGACAAGATTCTAGCAGCAAACACAACTCTGTGCATCCACAAATCAACTGTTCTTTTATTTGTGAAAATGCCATGGAGTCCCAGTTGGAGACAAACCTGGACCAGGGGCATCTGCAGGTCACGTTTAATAATGGCCATCATAAGAGGATGGACTGTGTCATCTTTGGTTGAAGTACAGGCACCAGTTGAGGTCTTCTTGGTAGGGGGCTACAGTTGGCGTGGGCTCACAGGGTTGCAGCCACAGTGGACTTTGCAAAACCCATTGCGGCCACAATTTCCCCAAGGGACATAAGCATCCCTTGCTTTTTGACCATTTCAAGAACAATCTCCAGAGTGATTAATTTTCTTCTGCGCCTTGCAGGCTGATTGGCTGGAGGCAGGGTGTGTCTGCTTTGAGAACCAGACAGTACCATCTGATTGGCTATTTCTGGATTCTGGCTTCCATTGGTGGCCCCATGGCTCACTTTGTCAATTCTGGATGCTAGTGTTGATACATGATTTGGGTTAGCAGCTGCCTGTGCGTAATGGGCAAACAAGGCCATGCTTGAGGACGCAGGAGAAAGAATACACTCCTGGGTAGTGCTTGTGGAGGGTCCTGCGGGTTGGGAGTGGCCATAGAGGGAGGCTTCACTATTAGAAGACCCAGTGTAGCCCTGCATGATTTTGTCAAGGCCAGGGAACAGCTTGTTTATTTGGTTGTTCTCAAAAGAAGGCATAATAAATTTTTATTAAAAAATTAAACTCAAAAAGAGACGTGTATATTTTAGTCAATTTTATTGTTAAGTATGTTAAGTTGGTGAATAGTAGGATCTAAATTTTAGCCGTCCAAAATTGGAATAGGGTGATTTTTGGGAATGCCTATGATTCCTAAAAGAATTAGCCTAAATCCACTCTAGATCCTTTGACTTCCTATTTGAGATGCCCATAAATTATATTTATTTCAAATTCACCTCATTTTTGGTTTGAAATTTGGTTCTTGGATTTGGTTATCTCGCAATTTCAGATTTTTAATCTTTACATGTTGTCTATGGTTTGTTATACTTACACAAAATACCAAATTGTACATTAAAGTCCTACATTTCTGATTCATGTATCCTGCATTTGTTTGCTGAGTTTTGTCTTTTGTTAGTTGAGTTATATGCTCAAGAGATTCAAAATTTGCAAATTTAAATAAATCAAAAAATTCAAATTAAATGGTTGATTTTATTAAATATTTTAATTCTTACTCAGCTGAGTTGCCCGCAAAAGTGATTCAAAATTTGGACCAAGGATTTGACAATCCCGCATTTTTACGTTCAGGTTCTGAATTTACAGTAGCCATGTTTAGACATAAAGATTAACTGAGATGTAAAATTGTCTAAACCTGGAAATTATACAATATTCTGCACTCCAAATCACTAATATAGCATCCACAAATCCATATAATGATATATGAGCCACCCTCCTGATGACGCAGAAATTTTTTAAAAGTTTTTTGGCTGTGTCTTAGCCAGAGGTCAAACAAACTTAGAAAAAAAATTAAGGAAGGAAGATGAGGCGGGAAAGATAAACCATCAGTTTACTACACTATGTGTTTATGTATTGCTATTAAGGATGCTTGGTTACAGTTGATTTTAGAAAACACCAATAATAAAATATAATTATATATTAAATTATATTTTTTATAAAGATGTTTTTTCCTTGTTGTGATGATTGTTCATTTATTGTTGATAATTTTCCTGCATTTAATTGGATAGTTTCACCTTCAGTTGCCTTGGCAATAGGAAATCAAGTTGTCTCTGCAACCACAGATGACCTTGGGGTGGTTACTTGATTTACTATTGCCAAGGCAACTGGAGGTGAAACTATCCAATTAAATGCAGGCACATTATCAACAATAAATGAACAATCACCACAAAAAGAAAAAAGCACCTTTATAAAAATAGATTGGAATATATAATTCTATTTTATTATTAATGTTTTATAATTCTGTTAATAGTAAGCATCTAAATTTTAGCCATCCCAAAATAGAATTGGGTGATTTTTGAGAATGACTATGATTTCTAAAAGAATTAGCACAAATCCACTCTAGATCCTTTGCCATCCTATTTGAGACGCCCATAAATTATATTTATTTCAAATTCATCTCATTTTTGATTTGAAATTTGGTTCTTGGATTTGAAAATCCTGCAATTTCATATTTGTTACTAATTTCATATTTGTCTATTGTTTGTTATACTTACACGAAATACCAAATTGTACATTAAAGTCCCACATTTCTGATTCATGTATCCCACAGTTGTTTGCTGTATTTTGTCTTTAGTTAGTTGAGTTATCTACTCAAAGGAATCAAAATTTTCCAATTTAAATAAATCAAAAAACACCAGATTAAATGGTTGGTTTTATTAAATACTTTATTTTTCACTCAGCTGAGTTGCCCGCAAATATGATTTGAAATTTAGACCAAGGATTTGACAATCCTGAATTTTTAAATTTAGGTTCTGAATTTGCAGCAACTAGTTTTAGTATTCTACCATTTCCCCTCCAGTCCCACAGACTCACAGGTCCCTGCCACTCCTACCAGCAAGCCCACAGACCCCTTGTCTGTGTTATTCTGTCCACTGGGATCACTTTTTGGACCTGTACATTTCACCCAGTACCCTCCAAACCCAGACTATTCTGAGTTCACCAGGTAAAATATACTCCTTGTCAACCCCTGTCAAGAACTAGAGTCACAGAAACAATTGGCTGTGAAGGAAGGTGGTACAAAGTCCCAACCAGACTATTCTTCAATAAGTATAGTTAACTGCCTGCATACCTGATGCAATGAGTCCACCTCCAACCCTGCAGCCCAACTGCCTGCAAGAGCCTATTGTTGCCCCTGAGACCACCTCCACTCAGATTTTTGGAGTATTCTACATTACTTTGACAGGATTTTTAGATTAGATGATCCCCAGTTCAGGCCCTTTTTCAGGGATCCATCCCATGGGGGGTTCCTGAGAAATTGCAGTTGGACAGCCCACAGGCCCAGAAGGTAGGGCCCATCACAGGATAGGAGCTGACTTTAAAATATAGGATAAGGGTTTGCCTAGGATGGCCTAGGGATCATTGGGGGCACCATGGGATCAATAAGCCCAGTAAGGGTGATGTACATCACTCTAAATAGCTGTGTTGAAGTGGATTCATTGGCGGCCACTGATTCCTGCGGGTGGTTGGGCTGCAGGGTGAGGGGCAGGGTCATTGGAACTTGGTAGGCTGGCAGGTAGTTATATTTATCTTGTAATAGTAAAGGGGGAACAGTAATCCAGGCTCCTTCTCTGCCAATGATATTAGTCTCTTGAGTCCTAGCCTCAGGGTTGTAAAGAAGGATTTTTTCTAGAGTGAACTCTGAATATGCTGGGTTAGGTGGATATTCTGTGAAATGTACTGGGCCAAAGGGTGCTCCTGGTGGACAATATAGTTCAGGTGGTTGGTCTGCGGTTTCTTGGAGTTGATGGACATAGGGAACAAGGCCACAGAGGTTAGACTGCAAATTAAATAGAACTAAAATCAAATATGGAATGACCTGGTTGAACCAAATGTTCATATCACTTTATTGCAAGAATTACAATGGGCAAATTCCTGGCAGCCCAGGGTATAAGTATGCCATCTGCCATGGGAAAACTTTTTTAATACCTCTCAGACCAGGTGGTACCATCTACCAAGGCTTGGTAACCCTCAGTGGCATCCTGTACAGGGGATCTCTCATTGGCTGGGCTGGAACGAGAAAACTCAAATTCCCTTTTCAATTTGCAGGATTTGTCATCCCCGGTTGGCTGCATTCCACAGTAAGTTTCTTCAATTCCCCAGTTGTGGTGGCCCCAGTTACCTTGGGATTGCTGGCCAGGCCTGCACTCTCATTGGCAAACTAACAGGATAATTTTGAAGGAGAGGCATTGGTGCAGGTAACTCTAGGTTGGTAGGTCTCAGTAGCTTTTCCAAAGTCAAATTTAGCTCTGGTTTGAACCCAAAAAATGCAAGCAACCAGACAGCTGGGCCTGTAGGCTGGCAGCCTGTAGGGTTTTAGGGTTCAAATCCCATAGGTGAGATTATTTCATGAGCATTTTTAAAAAGAGTATGTCATTTGTGATATCATCCCCTTCTCTTTCAGCACTCCCCTCCTTACTTGCCCTCCTATCTAAGTATTGCTGTATGGCTCTGTGCGCGTTGGGCAGGTTGGAGGCAGGTTCCCAGGTGCTCTCTTTAGGATGGTAACCTGCCCATTTGACGTAGTACTGTGGGGTCTTGTAGTGTAGACAGTTTCTGTGGATGTATTTGACCTTGTATTCATTTGCACGCCCCTCCTGGATGAGTGTGGGGTTGGATTTGATCTTTTGGTGGTAAAACAAGGCTCCTTTTTTTCTTGAATAGCAAGGATTGGTGAAAGACATCATAGATTTTCCAAGTAGACAGAAGGCCCAGTTTATACACCACTTCCCTTATTTGCTCAACAATCTTTTAAGGGCTGCAGTGGTGGTGGGCTAGTTTCCTACTAGGCACATGTAAGGAAACCTTCTGGGAGTTGAGGTAAACTTTTATCCTATTTCTAAGGGGTTCCCAGGGATCCTTTTCTTGTCAGCAAATGCTTTGTAGGTCTTGACAGAACAGGTTAGGTTCCTAAGACAGGTTTCTTGGGTTTCATGTATTTGTTTAATCCAGGTTTGCCCTTCTGTATTCTGTTCCTTGCTGCCAATACTGGGGTCCCATGATGGATCAAAATTGTATTTGGCCCTAAAGGGGGACATACCCGTGGACAGGTGGTCTTTGCTGCTATAAGTGTATTGCGCCATGGGTAACATCTCTGCCCAGTGGTCTGGATCTGTGTTGGTATAGCATTGGAGATATTGTTCCAAGATCTGGTTGACCTGTTTGGTTTGTCCATCAGTTTGTGGGTGATAGGAGGTTGACATGCAGTGTTTTATTCCAAGGTACTTCATTACTTGGGTCCAATAATGAGAGGTGAACTGGGCCCTTGATTGGTGATGATTTCTTCTGGTGTACCATGTTGCAAGAATATGCGGTTGTGGAAATGTCTGGCTGTCTTGGCTGCTGTACAGTGGGTAGTAGTTGGGATGAAGTAAGCCCTTTTGATGAAACAGTCTACCATGACTAGGATTGTATCAAAGGATTTTGAAGGGGGAAGCTCCACTATATAATTCATTGATACTGATTTAAAGGGACCAGCAGGAATTTACACAGGTCTTAGCAATTCTTCTGGCTTAGAGCAATGTGTCTTAGTTTTTCTGCAGGTTTCACACCCATTGATGTAGGCGGCTACTTATTTGTCCATGTCAGGCCATGTGTAGTTCTGCTTGATGCTTAGGAGAGACTTGTGTCTACCAGGGTAGTCAGCCATTTTTGATTTGTGGTGATCAATCAATATGCTGGTTTGGGTTGGACCCTTGGGTACATAGATTATATTGTAGAGCAGCAAGGTGATACCTTTCAGGGAGTAAAATTTCTTTGAGTGAAGACAATCAGGGCCCTTTGCCAGGGTATTGACTAGTTTGGTTGATTAGGTGACCTGCTTCTGTGCTTCTATCACGTTGGGTTTGCTGGCAGCAATCTTCAAGTACTTCAGTTGTATACCTAGGATGACAGGGTCTAACAGTGTATGGGGTTTGTGGTCCTTGGTTTCTATAAAGAAGGGTATCAGGTTGTCTCTTCTACTCAAGGCGGCAGGTACCATGTTCACCTTTCCTGGCTTGAAGTCTATGGTCAAAGTGTAGTTATCCAGTCCAAGGCCCATCTGGCTTGCCTCTGGTTCAGTTGTCTTGGTTTGAAGTATACCAAGTTCTTGTGGTCTGTGAGAACCTTTACTGGGAACTTGACACCACACTGATATCTTTGCCAGTGTTTCAACGTTTTCATGATTACCAGAATCTTTTTGTTGTAAATCAGATAGTTTTTCTTGGTTGGCAGCATCTTATTAGAGTAATATTTTACAGTATTTAGTATACTATCACCTCCTTCCTGAAGAAGGTCCTCACCCACTGCAAAGTCAGACACATCCGTCTCAAGCACAAAAGGTTTAGACGGGTCAGGTATGGCAAGGACAGGAGAAGTTGTAAAGGCCTTCTTCAGGGTCTCAAACAAGGAAGTACATTTGTTGGTCCAGACAAACTGGACCTTGTCCAAGAAGAGTCTGGTCAGGGGCATCATGATAGAAGAAAAAAAATTTCATGAAATTCCTGCAATAGTTTGCTAACCCCAGGAAGCTTCTGACATCTTTTCAGCAAGTGAAGGTAGGCCAAGAGGTCACTGCGTCCACCTTGTCCTGGGCCATTGCAAATCCTCCAGTCTTCACTATGTAGCCCAGGAACTCCACCTCTGGCTGAAAGAATTCATATTTTTTGAGTTTTGCATGTAAGTTGGCATGTGAGAGTTTGCTCAGGATCAGGTCCAGGTGTTTTAGGTGCTCTTCTTAGGTCTTACTGTAGATGAGGATATCATTGAGTTAGGCCACACAGAACTGGTCAAGGTATTTGCCCAATACTGTGTTTATCATGCACTGGAAGGTGCTAGGGGCGTTGCATAGTCTGAATGGCATCACCAGGTATTTGTAGACTCCATACCTGGTCTTGAACGCCGTTTTGTATTTGTTGCCCTCTTTGTTTTGAATTTGGTTGAATACATCTCTAAGGTAAATCTTGGAGTACACCTGGGCGCCTGTCAGCACAATGCACAAGTTGTCAGAGTTAGGTATGGGGTAGCAATTCTTTACAGTTATCTTGTTCAATTTCTGATAATTAACTCACAGGCGCATGCCACCATCTTTCTTGCCCACAAACAGCATTGGTGACAAACAAGGGCTCTTGGACACACAGATGAAGCCTTTCCTGGTCATGTCATCAATATATGCCTTGAGATCCAGCTGCTCCTTGTGGTTGCAGCTATAGATGGATCCATGCCAGGGTTTGGTGCTGGGTAGGAGATCAATGGTGTGGTTGTACTACATGTTTTCAGGAAGACAAGTTGCTGCTTCCTCACTGAAGACATGACTCCATCTTTCTAACGGGGTGTGAAAGGCACCCACACTGGAATTCATTTTCAGGGTCAGGAGGGTGCTGGGTTTCTGTTTGGTTGGACCCAGCTGGAACAATGCTACATGGCACAAGGGGGGGCCTTTTAGCGCAACTGTCTGTTTGCAGAAGTTAAGGATGGCACCTTTCTTTTGGGACCAGGAGTCTCCCAGGATCAGTTGGTGGGGAAGTCTGTTCAGGATGATGGGGAATGCTGGGTAGATATTCTGACCAATCTTTAGTAGTAACTTGGTTTCACACCTGAAGCCAAGATCATGGGAGATATCCCATGATTACCTTAAGGCCTTCAGTGGTAGCCTTTAGTCCTAGGTCCTTTGCAAATGTAGCATCAATGAAGCTTTCTTCAGCTCCCATATCAATGAATACTTCCATAGTTTGGGTTGATGTGAAGGTTTCCACTTTGACTTGGATAAACTTGTAAGATTGGGTAGAGGTGTTTATTTGTGCTAGGGAAACTGTAGGACCACTTTTTTTGGGGACAAGTGTCAGGAAGCCAGGCATAGGAAAAGGCATTGGGTGGCTCAGGTCAGAATACAGCCGGGCCAGAGGGTAATGCCCACCATAGGATGGGTGCTAACTTGATAATATAGGAAACAGATTGCCCACGCAAAGACCAAGGCCCTGAATTGGGCACCATAGTGTCTACCATTCCTGCCAAAGTAATGTAGAGTACTCCAAACAGTTGGGTGGACGTAGTCTTGGCCACAGTGGGGGTCTCCATTGGGCGGTCAGGTTGCGGGGTTAAGGGCAGAGTTATGGGAACAAAGTAGGCAGGCAGATAATTGTACTTATCTTTGAACAATAAGGGCGGCACCTCAATCCTCTTTCCTTCACGTCCTATATATTTAGTTTCTCTAGTCCTTACCAAGGGATCAGCAATGAGGATGGTCTCCGAGTTGTACTCTGTGTAAGCAGGGTTGGACAGGTATTTGGTAAAATGTACAAGCCCAAAGGGGGCTCCTGGGGGACTGTAAAGTTCTGTGGCCCACCTTTGGCCCTGGATCAGGATGTATTTCCTAGACCATCAAAAAATTGATCTGCGTGCAGGCGAAAACCCTCCAAAACCTGGAGGACTTGGCCCACACAGTGGATGAATGCTTTGTATTGGCTTTTCCGGCAGAAGTTCCCATTTCTCCTTTGGAGTCCCCTCCAACTGCAGAGGAGACATTAATTCAGCCAGATTGTTTGTTGTCCTGGCGTTGGCCGGTCCTGAAACAACTAGTAGGCCAACAGAAAAATGCAGCCTGCATGAATCCAGAAAAGCCTAACCTGCAGCCTGGGGAAATTGGGTATCAAATCCTGCAATCAGTGGCGTCCCAGGCTGCCAATTCCCCCGGTCCGGAAGTCCCTTGGCCCAAGATAATTGGGTTCCAGAGCTCTTCAATGGAGACATCAGAGGAAGGTATTAGGGGAAATGCACACCCTGAGTCCTTGGAAGGCTCCTAGCCAATTGAGGGACTGAGTTTTATATCTGGGCCCGCGGCCCCTATTTTCTTGGTCTCAAACCAGGATAAGATTGGCCAGTACTCTTTAACAGGCTCCCCTTTAGATTGCACTCCAATAGCCCCTTTCATATCTCCTCCTTTCCTATCACCCCCCCCTTTGCATAAAATGGAAGCATGGGCCGTCACATTCCTTGCTTACCAATTCCAATTGTTGAATAAACTCCTGACTTTGAAAATCATTTGGTATTCTTGAAGTTTGTTTAATAATAAAGGTAATTGTTTCAACACCTGCTGTTGCCCACGCCTCCTGTTTTCCCCGGCCCGCCTGCCTGTCTGCCTGCCTGTCTGTTGTTTTTTGTTGGGAATTGTTCTGAGTATATTAATTTGGACCATTTCCTGTTATTTACCCATGCACCTGGTCTGTGCGCCCAGAAGTTTTAGCAAAAAAGGGCACCTGCTGAAATCATGTTGTCTCCTTGGTACAAGATGGCTATGTGGATACTGGTGCCTATTTCCCTATTATTCTGGTCCTCAAACCCTGTCTTTTGGAGCAAAATTTCCTTGATTTCTCAATCTTCTGAGTTCATTCCTGGTCTGTTTGTAAATGTAATTGAATATCTCACTCAGATTCCCACCAAACCAGTATCCTATGGTTTGTTCTCTTGGTTGTCTTCTCATCTTGACGAATTGTTGTCCCCTTTAGAATCTGGTACTACTTAGACCCCTTCTTTTGACTTGGACAATCCTTCCCCCTTGCACCAAATCCCTGAGTTGGATGCAGAGGCCCCTTCCACTTGGGATTGCTCTCTGTGGTTACTTACTGGAGCCTTGGTCATGGCTTTGGATGCTTACTTCCCTCCCCTTTCACATCTGGTCTCCTTTGGGAGGCCCCTTTGAGCGGCTATCCCAGTCTTGCACTGGATGGCATTCTGGTGGTTGGTCCCATCAGGATGGGAGCCTGACTTTGTTAGTCTAGCCCCCTCTCTTACATAATTGGTAATCCAATCAATTTAGCTTTTGAAGCCTTTTGCAACTGGTTGCTCTCCCTTGTGCTTGCTCTGATTTGTGCCAGTGTGGGTTCCCTGATCTCTGGGGCCCTAACTGTCCTGGCCACTGTGTCCCTTCTGTCCACCTTGAAGAAGTGGGCCTCAGAACGCGCTAGGAGTGCATCCACAGCTTCATCTGTTGCCTCTGCCATCAATGTAACGTTGGTGAGTTAATGCACCTCCCCACCCACAGCAGATGTCAAGGAAAAAGTCCTCGACGCTTTAGGTGAGCTCCAGCTGTGACTGTCAGCAGATCTTTCCCCCTCAGATATTCCCATCACAGATGCTCAACGCTCAGTTGCTCTCCTGGATGCCTTAGGTGGAGAAGCGCGTCTTTGGGTAAGAACCCTCTTACGCCAGAGTCAGGAAGTTGTGGATTCCTCCTCCCTTCTTACTTTGGTGGCTGCAGCAGTAGCAGCCCCAGGATCCAAGTCTACCACTATCTTTAAGATGCTCCAATCAAAAGGGTTGGCACCAGACCTGGCATCTCACATTGAGGCTTTTGCTGTGAAAGCAGCTTCCTTTGGTCTTCCTGTAGAGGTAGTGGTTGCTATGTTCTGCCACTCATTGGATCCTGCTTCATCCTCAAAAGGGGCTTGGGACCCCGCTCCTGGCTCTTTGGAAAAAGCATTTGGTCTTGCTTGCTGCCTGAGCGCCCTCCCTGCCTACACCCCCAAGCAAGGCATCATGGCCTCCTTTCCCGTGGTCAAGAATCCCCCTGCCAAAGCCCCTCAGAAACTGGCCAAGTCCCAGGGTGGGATAAGTGTCTTGTGTCCTAATTGGCCCACCACTTCTGGTTCAGTCTCTGAATTTACAGCGTCTGCCAACATCCCTGATGTTGCCTCAGGAGAGCCTTCTGGCTCTATCTTGAGCATGCAGAATAAAGAGGATTTGTCATATTTCCTTTTAAATGCAACCTTCTATACACGCACCAGAAAGGCCAAAGTCACTGTAATGATAGACACTAGTGCAGCAGGTAACTTCATGAACCACACCTTAGCAAGATCTATGGAACTCACCTGCCTTGGCCCCAAAGAATTGTTGGGCGCAAGTAAGGTACCAGTAATGGCATATCCTGTTTCTAAACCCCTTAGTTACTGTACTGGTAGCCATGTATTTGTTAGCAGATTCTTGGCCATGGATGATCTGCTATTTCCTGTCATCCTTGGAGTAGGTTGGTGGCGCAGGCACCAGGTTCACATTGACAGACCTGCAAATGAGCTCCATTTCTCCTTGGACAATTCCACTGGTGTTCTGTCCTTGCTAAAACCTGGAGTAGAGCCCCCTAAGAGTTGCTTGTCCTTAAAAGCTTCTCCAGAGGTACCTTCCCCAGTGTTGATCCCAGGAATCCTGGCACTGTACCAAGATGCTTTTGATCTGTCCCTTGCTACTGCACTCCCCCAACACACTCATCATGATGTGACCTTTTGGACTACTGTAGACCTGGTGAAGATTGATGTGCCCATGTACCCACTCAGTGAGCGTGAGGACAAAGCATTAGGTGTCTGGATAGACAACATGCTGGTCAAAGGGTGGATAGTAAAGAAGCCTTCATCTGTGAGTTCACCAGTAGTGTTTGCAGAAAAATCAGACAGAACCCTGTGTCCTTGTGTGGATTACACTCTCTTGAACAATGTGACTGTTCCAGATTGTTATTCCCTCCCTCTAGAAGCCTCTATTGCCCAATCCATTGCCAAGTCTAGGGTTTTTTCCAAGTTAGACCTCGTCAACGCCTTTAATCAGGTTCAGGTGGCAGAAAAAGATGAGTGGCTTACAGCTATCAAAACCCAACGTGGTTGTTTCCAATTCAAAGTAATGCCATTTGGGTTGAAAAACACGCCCGCCATCTTCCAGCGGGTCATCAAGGAAGCTTTGGGAGACTTGCGCTTCTCTTGTGCAGTTGCATATATTGATGATATTCTGATTCACTCACCAAATGCTGAGACACATGCCCAAGATCTGGTCGCTGTGGTGGATGCTATCCAAAAAGCAAACCTGTTCATCAAACCCAGCAAGTGTGAGTTTTTCAAATCAGAAGTCACTTTCCTGGGGAATTTGGTTCTAAAAGATGGTCATGTGGTGTCTCCTGATAAGGCCCTTGCTTTGCGTGAATGGGCCACCCCACAGAACCAGAAGGAGCTACAATGCTTCTTGGGTACTGTCATATTCCTCAAGAAGTTCTTGCCCGCTATCTTGGAACTGGCAGCCCCTCTTCACCCCTTGGCTGGTAAAAACGCACCTTTTATCTGGACACCCCAGTGTCAGCAGGCGTTTGAGGCTATCAAAAGGGTCTTTGTGTCTACACCAGATCTTTGCCATGCCAATACATCCAAGCCATTTATTGTGGCTTGCAATGCTTCCAATGTGGCCATTGGGGCAGTTCTCCTTCAGGACCATGATGGGCATGAACTCCCAGTTGCATACTATTCTCGGAAGTTTGCATCCAATGAGCAATAATGGGCCATCTTTGAAAAAGAACTTTAAGCTGTGGTGGACTCTATTACCCATTGGTGTCACTATCTCCAAGGAGCTAACCACAATTTTGTAGTAGGTACCAATCACAAGGCATTATGCTATTTCCAAAAACCCCAGAAGTTGCTCCCTTGTCAGGCTAGGGTTATGCAGACCCTCTCAGACTATAAGTTCAAGTATGAGTTTGTCTCAGGTTCTCTCAACATTCTCCCCAATCTGCTTAGCTGTAACCCATAAATGTTCCCATCCAATGCTGAGGACAATCCTCAGATCACTCTCATTCCCACATTGTCAGTTCTGTTGCCCACACCGGGACTTCTGGCCCTATTGGTTCCGGTTCTGGAGTTCCCATTAGTCTTGCCGGGGTCTCTCCTTCATGATGTTATATCCACCCAGTACACATTGCCGGATGGTCAGGTGATACTGTCTAAACTTTCCCCAGCACACCCATTATTAGGCCCTTATGTTCTAAAGGAAAGGATAGTTTACCAAAACAACCGGGTATGGGTTCCTAAATCCTTGAGGGAATGTATCCTGACAGAACATCACAACTCTCTGCTGTTTGGACATCCTGGCTAATCCAAGTTGTTGAACCTGATCCAAAGCACCTACAGCTGGCCAGGAATCACAAAAGAGATTACTCCTTGGATCAAGAAATGTGCAACCTGTGCCCATTCCAAGCCAGATTGCTCAGGAAATAATGGCCTTCTACACCCCCTGCAACAATCACAAGGTCTGTGGTCCTCCATTTCAGTCAACTTTGTGGTAGAATTGCCTCCATCAAATGGTTATGATTCCATCATGGTTGTGGTAGATTGCTTTACCAAGTATTCTGTGTTCATTCCTTGTCTCACTACTCTTAACTCCCTGGGGATGGCCAATCTTTTTGTGAAGCACATCTTTACCAACTTTGGGTTGCCTCAGGAGATAATTAGTGACAGAGGTCCTCAGTTCACTTCCAGGTTCTGGGAGGAATTACTGCATATACTGAACATCAAACCATGCCACTCAACAGCATATCATCCACAATCAGATGGACAGACAGAAAGAGTTAACCAGACCATGGAGCAGCACTTGAGATGCTATGCAAATGCGGCAATGTACTCTTGGTCAGACAATTTGCCTCTTGCATAATTTGTATATAACAACTCAGTACACTCCTCAAAAGGTACCTCCCACTTTCAGGCAACCCTTGGATTCTCTCCATCCCTGGTTATTGATCCCACCTTGCAGGCTCATGTTTCTGCTGAGGCAGACATGGTTGATAACCTCAAGGCCACTCACATCAGGGTACAGAACTCCTTGTCCAAATCCATACAAGCTATCAAAAGGGCATCTGAAAAGAATAGGCGTCCTGCCCCAAACTACCCTGTAGGATCACTTGTTATGCTAGATGCTACCAACATTTGGATGAAAGTTCTGGCCCACAAGTTTGCTCCAAAACAGTTAGGTCCATTCAAGGTATTGGAAGACAAGGGTAATGGGGCATATGTGCTGGATCTCTCACCCTTGTACCGCATTCATACTAATTTCAATGCATGTTTCTTATCCTCCTTTGAAGGACTGCTACCTTCCAACGCAGGGCCTACAGAGGTTGAGGGAATTCCCAAATATGAGGTAGAGGAAATAATAGCCTCCCGTAGGATGAGGAAGTCTCTCCAGTACTGTGTATCATGGAAAGGATATCCAGCGTACAACAATAGCTGGGTAAGCTCCAAAGATTGTACAAATTATCAAGAGCTGTTATTGGAGTTTCACCATAAGAATCCTGAATCCCTAGGCCCACCCCATGGTCTATTGGCCTTAAAGATTCCTAAAGCCCACAAAAACTTCTCCCTGGCTGATCATTCCCAAGGAGGCATCCACCCCCAACAAGAAGGAAAGGATCATGTAAAGTTCTTTGGCCCACCTTTGGCCCTGGATTGGGATGTATTTCCTAGACCATCAAAAAAAGTGATCCATGTGCAGGCAAAACCCCTCTAAAACCTGGAGGACTTGGCCCACACAGTGGATGAACGCTTTGTGTTGGCTTTTCTGGCTGAAGTTCCCATTTCTCCTTTGGAGTCCCCTCCAACTGCAGAGGAGACATTAATTCAGCTAGATTGTTTGTTGTCATGGTGTTGGCTGGTCCTGAAACAACTAGCAGGCCAACAGAAAAATGCGGCCTGAATGAATCCAGAAAAGCCTAACTCGCGGCCTGGGGAAATTGGGTATCAAATCCTGCAATCAGTGGCATCCCAGGCTGCCAATTCCCCCGGTCTGAAAGTCCCTCAACCTGAGATAATTGGGTTCCAGAGCTCTCCAATGGAGACGTCAGAGGAAGGCATTAGGGGAAATGCGCACCCTGAGTCCTTGGAAGGCTCCTAGCCAATTGAGGGACTGAGTTTTATATCTGGGCCTGTGGCCCCTATTTTTCTTGGTCTCAAACCAAGATAAGATTGGCCAGTACTCTTTAATAGGCTCCCCTTTATTTTGCACTCCAATAGCCCCTTTCATATCTCCTCCTGTCCTATCACCCCCCCTTTGCATAAAATAGAAGCATGGGCCGTCAGGTCCCTTGCTTACCAATTCCAATTGTTAAATAAACTCCTGACTTTGCAAATCTTTTGTATTTTTGAAGTTTGTTTAATAATAAAGGTAATTGTTTCAACACCTGCTGTCATCCACACCTCCTGTTTTCCCTGGCCCGCCTGCCCGTTGTTTTTTGTTGGGATTTGTTCTGAGTATATTAATTTGGACCATTTCCTGTTATTTACCCATGCACCTGGTCTGTGCGCCCAGAAGTTTTAGCAAAAAAGGGCACCTGCTGAAATCATGTTGTCTCCTTGGTACAAGATGGCTATGTGGATACTGGTGCCTATTTCCCTATTATTCTGGTCCTCAAACCCTGTCTTTTGGAGCAAAATTTCCTTGATTTCTCAATCTTCTGAGTTCATTCCTGGTCTGTTTGTAAATGTAATTGAATATCTCACTCAGATTCCCACCAAACCAGTATCCTATGGTTTTTTCTCTTGGTTTTCTTCTCATCTTGACAAATTGTTATCCTCTTTAGAATCTGGTACTACTGAGACCCCTTCTTTTGACTTGGACAATCCTTCCCCCTTGCGCCAAATCCCTGAGTTGGATGCAGAGGCCCCTTCCACTTGGGATTGCTCTCTGTGGTTACTTACCGGAGCCTTGGCCATGGCTTTGGATGCTTAATTCCCTCCCCTTTCACATCTGGTCTCCTTTGGGAAGCCCCTTTGAGCGGCTATCCCAGTCTTGCACTGGATGACATCCTGGTGATTGGTCCCACCAGGACGAGAGCCTGACTTTGTTAGTCTAGCCCCCCTCTCTTATAGGAACAGTATAGTCCCTGGTTAGGATTGGCAGGTTGGTCTCCAGAGGGGGTGATTGCCTGATGGTCTACTTGGCCAGAGTTAAGATGGAAGATCACTAAGACTAGATAAGGTAATATTTGTTTGAACCAAAGGTTCATAAAACTTTATTATTGAAAATGATGATATGGTCATCACCATACCGCTGGGGCTTTTATACCTTGGGTTTTTTCTTCTTCAATTTTTGCAGGGTTCAGGTTTGCAGACAAGGCACTGGCGGGGCATGGATCTTGGCTTAGAGTCTTGAGGGCGGCAGATCCAGGTTGTGCCTCTCTGGTAAATAGAAGTGGCAATGCTTTGTTCCACCGCCACTGTTCACTATGTCACTTGAGTAGTTCAATTGTACTACCCATTCTGGACAGAAGACTGACAGTTGCTGATGGTCATTGGCAGAGTTAATAGTAGGTTTTGTTTTAACCTCCTTAAGGC
This sequence comes from Entomophthora muscae, assembly GCA_014839935.2. Lineage (NCBI taxonomy): Eukaryota > Fungi > Entomophthoromycota > Entomophthoromycetes > Entomophthorales > Entomophthoraceae > Entomophthora > Entomophthora muscae. Next base: position 131,364 of record QTSX02002168.1, on the reverse strand, counting down.
AAGCTACAACCTCTGCATAGGTCCATATCTTTGATGGCGCAAGGTTGGCATCAATCTGGTGACCATTTGGGGAAGTGTCCTCAGGAGACTGGCGGGTCTCAGAGTAACTTGTCAACTTGGGTTTGCAATTTAACAAGTGGGCGGATTCCTGTCCACTTTGTGTGACTTGAGTAGTCTTTGGAGGGTCAGGGTTTGATTCCAGGGTCTCTAATGTTGATTTCAAACCTCCAGTATTGACGCTTGGCAGGTTGGCAGGTTTCTGTCCCCCCTGTTTGGGGTCATCTATCTCTGGTGGTCCAGGGCTTGACCCAACTGGCAGTTGGGCAATTCCCTTTCCACTCTGGTCAACATAAGGCTTTCCCTGATACCCAGGCTTTAAATTCCAGGTTTTCAATACAAGTATTGAAATTTCATTCATGACAACAAGCCTTAGTGAAGTGGCAAGGTTTATGACAGTAGAAGCACAGCCCTTTACAGTAGTAGTGTTGCAACTCTTTGGGGACATTCCTTGTCTGCTGGGCGTTTGGGCATGGTTAGAGCATGGTATGGAAGGGGGGCGCCTTCTTGGTTAAGGCTCAATCTTCTGCACAGGAGGAGTAACTCATCTAGGCTGAGCGTGGGGAATGGTGCTTGAGGAGTTCTTTCAAGGAAGGGCAGGCTCCTCAGCGGTACAGGATGGCAGATAACTCACTTTGAGTTGGGTTCTAGCTTCAGTTTAAGGAACTTGTTAGTATAAGCTTGTAGGGTGTGGGATCTTTGTTTAACATCTAGTAAATTGATGAGGTCATTGTGGCAGGTGTCTCAATTGTTGCCAGTGGCCATCATTTTTCTTTCAAATTGCAAGTAATCCAGGCAGAACTCAACTTCCTCAGCAGTGGCCTTCCCAAACCAGTCTAGGGCGTCTCCAGAAAGCATGGAGGCCACACCTAGAACCTTCTCTGTGTCATTTGAGTAAGAGTTTGTGTTGGCCTGGAAGTGAAGGCAGAGTACAGGCATGGCTCTATGGGCTTCTTCCAAGGTGAGTGTGATGGAAATTGCGGGATAGTATGAAGCTGTTTCTAAATGGTGGGGAATTATCACCAAAATCCACATAGAGTTAATGATTAACCACCAATGTGGCTTCAGATATTGTTTTGTGAGATTTCCAATTGAGATACTAGGATTAAGTAAAATAATTAATCCTAACCAAAGTAGCCCAAGATAAATAGCCTGTGAAAGCATCAGAGTATCTTCAGAATAAAATTCAGGACATTGAGATGCAACAAAATTTTCAGCTTCAAGGACAGGGGGGACAACTCCAAGATTGGCAGGCATGGAATTAACATTGAGAGGTGCCAACAACAAAGTTCCAACTGCAGGGCCTCATCTTCCAGTAATGATCCGTCTTAGAATCAGATTGTAGGGAATATAGCGCAACAATCCAACTATAGGATGCATTTTAAAAATGTAAATTAGACCAAGGGATATATGATTTTTATTGAGTAAATTTTGGTAGGACTCAACTCTTAGAGTTGAAACAGTGAAAATTATTCAATATATATCAAAAATTGACTAAGCAATCCCACATAGATCCTGGGCTCCTACTCCTTCCACATTGTCAAGTGAGTATCTGGTCCAGGTTGCAAAGAACCCTTGGGTGACCAATTTCTGACAACCATGCTGATAAATAAGTTCATATTTGGTGACCCTTAAATTACATTCATTTATCAACGTTAACTTACAGGGGAGAATCAGGTTTGACCGGCAAACTGGAGCAGCTGTAACCCATTTGCAATCAACTTTTTGATTCAAGTCTTTTAAATCAGTCAGCTTTGTTAAAGTTTTCTCAGCTTTCCAAGCTTTCCTACTTGGCCAAATAATCCCCAGCATTATGGAACTTACTGTGACAGTGAGCTTGCCTATCTGCAGCATGTCTACCTTGGTTGTGGATTGGTTGATTATAACCTTCTGGATTTGCAAATTTGGGGTCTTGGGATTCTCAACGCCAGGTGTGGTGTCCTTGGGTTATGTACTTCTCTGGGGTTTTTATTGCTGATAAAATTAGGTTGATAACTAGCTTAGAGACATAGTGTTCTGAAATCAATGAAAATAGCATACAAGTTGCCCCAAGAGTTATCAGCATCTTAGAGCCCAGTTTACCATCATTAAGATATATTGTCATAATGTCAGGGATCCATGCCATGAGGGGTTCCTGAGAACTTGCGGTCAGACAGCCGCAGGCCCAGAAGGTAGGGCCCACCACAGGATAGGAGCTGACTTTACATTGTAGGATAAGGATTTTCCTAGGATGGCCCAGGGATCATTGGAGGGCACCATGGAATTAACAAGCCCATTAAGGGCGGTGTAAATCACTTCAAATAGCTTTGTTGAAGTAGATTCATTGGTGGCCACTGATTCCTGCAGGTGGTCAGGTCGCAGGGTGAGGGGCGGGGTCATTGGAACTTGGTAGGCTGACAGGTAGTTATATTTATCTTGGAATAGTAAAGGGGGAATAGTAATCCAGGCTCCTTCTCTGCCAATGATATTAGTCTCTTGAGTCCTAGCCTCAGGGTTGTAAAGGAGGATTTTTTCTAGAGTGAACTCTGAATATGCTGGGTTAGGTGGATATTCTGTGAAATGTACTGGGCCAAAGGGTGCTCCTGGTGGACAATATAGTTCAGGTGGTTGGTCTGCGGTTTCTTGGAGTTGATGGACATAGGGAACAAGGCCACAGAGGTTAGACTGCAAATTAAATAGAACTAAAATCAAATATGGAATGACCTGGTTGAACCAAAGGTTCATATCACTTTATTGCAAGAATTACAATGGGCAAATTCCTGGCAGCCCAGGGTATAAGTTTGTCATCTGCCATGGGAAAACTTTTGTAATCCCCCTTGGACCAAGTGGTACCATCTACCAAGGCTTGGCAACCCTCAGTGGCATCCTGCACAGGGGATCTTGCATTGGCTGTGCTGGAATGAGAAAACTTGAATTCCCTTTTCAAGTTGCAGGATTTTTCAACCCTGGTTGGCCCATATTCCACAGGAATTTTCTTAAATTCCCCAGTTGTGGTGGCCCCAGTTACCTTGGGATTGCTGGCCAGGCCTGCGCTCTCATTGGCAGGACTAACAGGATCCTTTTTCAGGTAAGGCATTGGTGCAGGCAACTCTAGGTTGGTAGATCTCAGGAGTTTAGCCAAAGTCAAATTTAGCTCTGGTTCAAACCCAAAAAAATACGGGCAGCTGGGCCTGGGGGCTGGCCGCCCACAGGGTTTTGGGGTTCAGATCCCATAGCTGAGATTCTTTCATGAGCATTGTTAAAAAGAGTTTGTCATTCATGACACCCTTGATCTTTTGTTGGTCAATCTGTATCCTACATTATCAAGTTGGCTCCTACCCTGTTGTGGGCGCTTTCTTGCATCCTGGAAGTCTCTCTGCCCACAGCAAATAGTGCTCTCCCCAGTACTTATTATCCTGGCACTATTGTTCCTTCCCTAGCTATCAATTCATTAGTGTAAAGCCCAGCTGTGTTAGACATAGCAGAGTTCACTTTCTATAACAAACTGGATAGATAATAAAGGTTTGGGTTGAACTTCAATGATAGCTTAAGCTATTAACTAGTCAAAAATTATTTATTCATAGGTTATTATAGAAATGAAGTGAGATTATAGGATTGATTGTGGTATGTAAATTAATTCCCCATATTTTTGAGCTTGCAGCTCATCAATTACAAGGACCTGTACCCATTATAATTGCTGGCAATTGGGGTTCTGGACAGGTGCTCATCACTTAATAAAAGCTGTTAGAAATATGAGAACCTTTCAAATGAGGTCTGATAAATGCAAATCCAACAAATATTCACTGAGATACAGCTTCATTAAGGGCATTATTTAATGAAACTGGCTGTCTTCAGAGAGTTTTCTTCAACTCAATTTGACTCTCAATTGGCAGTCTCAACTGGTCTTGAATATATGAAAAAGGTTACTGGCATTGACAAGGGCTTCAAAAAGCGCTCTTGCATATAGATTTTTTATCAATTTCTTGCTGATTTATGGTTGCATTAATTACGTCATCCATGAAATCTCTTTAGCATATTTGGTAGAGTAAACATGACCCAGTTAGGCTTTTTGCTATTTTCCTTCTTTTGCACTAGTCTGTGGTTTCTGATGCAGTTCCCAACTTGGCTGGATTTTGGCTTGGATGTAAGGTCTGAAGGCTTGGGGAAAATTTTTGTAAACTAGAGCCTTTAACCCAAGAATGTTTATATTTGTCAAATATAGAAAGGTAGGCAAAGTTTTCAATAGTAACTGAACTAAGGCTCCTAAGAGCTTATATGAAGTAAAATAAGGACTAAGACAATTTATTAAACCTAGGAAAATAAAATAAAGACCAGTTTTAATGACTGACAATTTGGTTAAAAAGTCAATTTCTAAGTCTGGAAAATGGTCTGCACTAGCAGGAGAATTAAAACTGTCAACAATTAAATTGTGAGTGTTACTGTAAAATCTGTCTAACTGGTGAAGAATAAAATCAAAAGAGATCATGAGCTAAGATTTAACTAAAATAAAGAATTTAAAGAGAAAACACAAACCACAAAACCTAACAAGTACCTTTTTGGGGTGCAAGTCAAACAATCTCAACTTATTTTTGAGACTGGAGAAACCAAGCCTTTTATTGTGCTTTGTTGTGAAATTCAAGAATAGATGTGAAAAGTTTAACCATTTTTTGGTTAGGAAAAAATTCTGAAAAATAGATTTGGAAAGAGAGAAGTTTGGTGAATTTAACTTAAATAAGTTAAACTATGTAAAGGAGACCAGGAGGAGAAGAAGGCAGTTGGGGCAATGCTCTGGTAGGTAAGAGCAAGCAAAAAGTGTGGAAAAACTAGATCCAAAGCTTTGAGAGGATGTAATTGAGTGTATAGCAAAAAGTAAGTAGTTTGGAGCCAACTTCTAACTTCTGTGTGTAGGTCCAGGGTTTAAAACTGGTAGCAGAAGGTAAGGGAAGTTCAAAAACAATATTAACCATCATTTTGGTTGTAACTAGGCTTTAGAAAAGTCTAATTTTGACCCCAAGAGTGGAAAATGAAGGGGGGAAAGAGAGGAATGTGAAATAATTAAAAATAGAGTAGCCATGAGAAATCCTAGAAGCCATGAAAACCACTAAGCAATATAAAGAGTAGCAGCTATAAAAAGGGTGAATCCTGACATTAGATGTCAGAAGTGATCCTAAACATTAGTTATCAGTTTCCATGTTAAGCCCAAGGCTTGGAAACCAACTTTAAAGTAGCTTAAAACCACACACTCACAGGATTCTACCAGTAACAAAGAATGATATAAAGTCAACTTCTCTCCTCTATTCCAAGTGCAGACAACATCAGATAAAGTGAATGGATCTTTGTGGTGATTCATATGAATGCTGTTTTGCAGGCGAGGGTTGATTTGGCTTCAAATAAAGACGCTATGCTGAAGAGTGACAATGTGTGGTTAGCTGGTGATACTGTAAACTAGTAGGTAACATGGGGCTGCTAGGGGTAAGTAGGGGGAGCCTAGTAGGTAACATGGTCTACTAGGGTAGGTAGGTGCCTGCCTGGTAGGTAACAAAGGACTACCAGGGGCAGGTGTTGCCTTCACCTGGCAGAAGATGTTGGCTGCTTTGGGCTATAGTGCTTCACCCCGCAGGAAACTGTGGCTGCGGAAGGATGAAGACTGAAATAGCAAGCAGGGAACTTTTTTCTGTCTGGGGGGAGTAGGTTTTGGACCCCTGGCAGGTAACGCGGGCTTCCAGGGAGGGGAAGAGCTCTGAGGGCTCAATGTACCCTAATATGCTTACGGGAGGTCTGTGAGCAAGCATCCTACCTAACAGACTGGTAGGGTGTCCTCGTTTATCCCCCTATGGGAGCTTTGGGGAAACCCAAGGTGAGCATTGGAGGGTATAGGCATGCTCAGAGGTGTCACCAAGGTGGCTTGCTTGGGGAAGCAAGCTGCAGAACTTGGTGCAATCAGGCCTCTGGGAAGTAGAGCTGATTACTCTGCAACTGAAAGCCTGGACTTCATCACCTGGGTGAGTAAAGACAACGCATAGACATAGATTTATGGTTGAATGGCCTAAGTGGATTGCCACTTGCAAGGGCCCAGTCAAACGCCAGTTCAATGTAGACTCATGCCTGGGTCTACAAGTTCTGGTAATGGGGGCTGAGATAAAGAACTGAGGTGGTTCACAGAATTAACAGAGAAAACTAGCAAGAGGGACTCTTTGGTCACAGTCAAGGCTAGTTGATGTACTGTTAATTCACATTGAATGGAATGAACCAGTATGGTTCAGTGTGTAGAAGGAACAAAGGAGGTTCCTAGTAAGGATTTGGTGAGGAACTGGTTAAGGATAAGCTGAAGGACAAGAAGATTATGATACAGGACTAGCTGATCATAATGCAGGATGGCCAAAGGACCAGAATTTTGTGTTAAAGAGCTGAGAGGATGTGAGTGCAGGACCAGGAGATAACCTGAAGGAACTAGCCAGACTGGATACAGAGGCTGGAAGAACTGTTTTAGTGTCTTTTAAGAGGAAAATAGATAAAAAGAAGCAGTGAAATAATATTCAAATAATGCCTGATTATGATTAAAAAAGGATTTAATATCATATAATAAAAAAGAAAGAGGAGGAAAAATAATATATAGTTTGTTGAAACTGTAAACTTATTTAAAAAGAATTGAGAAAGAAGGGAGCCAGAAAGAGGCCAGAAATGGAATGGAGAAACTATGAGGGTGAAAGAGCAAATTTTTCCAAGAACAACTAGGAGAGGCAAAAGGACAAGCAGCAAGCGGTTTCAAAGTTGTGAAACGTTGAGAGAAACATTGTGAAATTGAGGGGTTGAAATTTGCCTAAGTAAAACATATGTGGAAGCGCTCAAGATTTGCCGGGGAAACGTGATGGGAATCACGACAAAATTGTTTGAAACACGGAGCAGTTATTTACCTGGAGCGAGACAGCCTCAGGTTCAAACCAGGGTCAAGAGCAAGTCATTCAGGGAAACCTTTTTGGCAAAACCATTGAATTGAGGTGTGTGATTGGCTGTGAGCTGAAGTCTATTTGATCAGTGTTTTAAGGGCTTTAACTTAAGAGTTAGAGCCTAAAAAATGAGGAGCAGAAGCAGAAAATTCAGGGCTTTCATTGGCTGAAGTAAGTTTTAAATTTTAATATATTATAGAAGGAGAAAAACTGCATAGTTTAAGATTTGAAAAACCAGAGTTCTAAGAGAGGTTTTTGGTCTGAAACAAGGGGCTATAAAAGGGAGAGCTATTTGAGACTCTTCAGGGACTGGATCAAGTGGATTAAAAAGGCCACAAAAGCTACAGAAGAAGCCAAAGACCAAGAGTAGGAAGCCAGAGCTATAACAGACTGCAGGAGCCCAAGATCAGACCACAGAGCCCAAGACCAAGGTGCAGGAGTACAAGACCAAAGTGCAGAAGCCCAAGACCAAGGAGCAGGATCCAAAGACCAAGTACAAGGATTCCAAGAGATTGTTGAAGGACTCCAAGTATTGGCACAAACACTTTATTATCCCATATCCCAAGGCCATATATCAGAAGGTTTCTACGGGTATCTTCCTTCTGACTGTGAATAAAGCGCCTATTATGACCCCTATCCAAATTTCCCGTATAAAGAGAGAGTATAAGTCCCATGAGTCAATTACCCCATATTTTCTATCCTAGCCCAGGGGATGAGGAATCCTATTGCCTAGGGTGCAATAAGTTTGCCTCTAGTAAATCTGCCCAGGAGGAGTGAGAGAAGGTGACAAAGCATTTGGAAATGACAAATAGAGGAAGAGAGCTCATTGGGGGAGAGTTTGCAAGACTATTACCTGATTGGTATTGGCCCACAAAAGGGCTGGCGCCTGCTCAAGTACAAGTGTACAGTGGAGACGCTTGCTTAGTAATTGGGAAGATACTAGAGGAGTTTGCCCTTATGCAAGCCAAGTATAAACTCCTTATCAACCCTTCATCACTGTTAGAGGATGACAACTCCTCCAAGCTGGTACCTGGCTACAACCCAGGACACACTTTGGGGACTGGTGACCAGGAACCTCACAATCTTTCAGGGGGTTTTATTATAATAACAAATTATACATCACCTGAGTAGAAGTCAGCCCCAATATTAGGATACCACCCATGCCTGCACTCTATGGAGTACAAGTCAGGTTCAGAGCCTGGAATGGCTGTCATTCCCTTTGACTGACCTTTTCCTCCTAACTTACAGCCCTAAACCCATAATAAAGCTGAAATAGTCATATTGATCTTTTTTAGTCTGGCTGAAATAGCTGTTCCTAAACTTGGCGCCTAAAGTTTTCTTGCTGTAGGTTTATTATACCTGACAAGATGTTGTAACTAAACCAATGAGGATTCAGTATTTGGAATTGGGGAAGACAACAGTCCAATGGAAAGGACAGAATAGTAAGAATAAGGTATCATTTATTGTAGAATATTGTGATTAATATACCATATGGGGAAAGCCACAAGGCAACAAGGGGGTGGCATAGTGGGAAGTTCCATGTAAGGTTCAAAGCCAAGGAATAACTCATGCAGGGATCAGCAAGTTAAATTGGTAACGCTCCTAATTAGGATGAAGTACCTGCTATTTGATATTGCCATCAGATTAATCCATGCTGTTAGATACGTCAAGGGACAACTCATCAAGCGCCCCCTGTGTATCATAAGATACGTTAGCAGGCAAGTCTGGAAACTCAGTTGCAACACCCCCCTTGCCCCCTGCTTGTTGTCAAACACCAAGACCAGAGTCTGCAGAGTGTGGGAAGGTCTGCACAAACAGCCTTTGTGTGGGGATGGCGCAACAGGGGCGCAAGCAATCATGGTGAAGCTTCTTGGTATTCCCTTGGGCATCTTTGAGTTGATAGGTATGATTGTCATAGATAGCGGCTATCTTGAAGGGCCCTAGGTGGTTGGGTTCCAACTTGGCAGAATTTGGGTTGAGGGTGTAGACGGGGTCACCTACGGCGTACCTGGCTTTGAGGTGCTTTGTCCCTCCTTCAATTTGCTTGTGTTCAATTTCCTGGGCTTGGGCATGCCACTGGTCTAGGGATGGGGTTGTTACTAGGGGAGGCTTTTTGGGAACTCTGGACTGTAGCTTTCCCTGTTCAACTCCTGTCAGACTGTCAGGTTTCCCAAAGGCCAGGGTGCTGGGGCTGAACCCCGTGCCCCTGTTGATTCTTGCTTGTAGGATAAGTAGAGCGGTGGGCAGGTGTTCAGTCCATGTGGTGTTGGGGTGCTCTTCTGAGAGCTTAGCAATCAGTTGAACCAGTGAGCCATTTAACCGATCTATGCATCCATTGGCTTGAGGATGGTAGGGGGTTGTAACTATACGTTGGAGTGCGTTCTTGGCGCAGTATGCCTTCATGACATGTCCAAAGAGTTTGGGGCTGCCATCTGTGATGAGACGTTTGGGTCGCCCAAAGCGGGCCACAATTTCCTTGCCAATGAAGCGGGTGATGGTGGTGACAGTGTGGTTAGTTGTTGCCCAGGCTACTGTCCAGTGAGTGAAGTAGTCAATGGAAGTGATAATGTACTTCTTCCACAGTCTGTCTTTGGGGAGTGGCCCCACAATGTCAAGAGCCCACTGCTCAAAGGGTTCCATGGCCTTGATGGGCAGGACAGACTTGGGGGGTGCAGGTTTGGACGTATTCTTCTCGCACAGCACACATGTTTCAAGGAGATCCAGGATGTCTTGATGCATGCGCAGCCACTAAACTTTCTGTTTCATGATCTCAAAGAGGTTACGCCCTCTGATGTGACCCAGGGCTTGGTGGTAGTGCAATATTGTGTCACCTTGTTGCGTGGTGGGAATGTAAGGCGTCTTCTCACCCGTCTCTGCCCAACGGCAGAAATTACCAGCATTGGTGGTGAACTGAATTCTGTTGTCCTTCAACTTGGAGATGGTTACCAAGTTAAGGCCCTTGTAGCAAGTTGCCTCAGGGCGGAGGTAGAGCATGGGCCAATCTGGATCCAAACCATTGTCCCCAGTGATGGACGCTACGTAGAGTTGCAAAAGGGCATCAGCTGTGACAAGTTCCTTCCCAGGCTTATACTTAATGTGCAACTGGTGAGGGGATAGACGCTCAACCTATCCTGCCTGGCGGCGTGTCAAGTGGGACTGTGTGTTGAAGTACTGAAATGACTTATGGTCCATCAGAACGCGGGGTGGGAAAAAGGACCTTCCAGGTAACATCGCCACTTCTCAACGCAGTGCACAATTGCTGCCAATTCTTTATCATGAATGGGATAGTGTTGTTCCAAGTTGGTAAGTTTCCTGGACTCATATGCCATGGGGAGGAAGACGCCATTATCAGTTTCTACCCTTAGCACTCCCCCTATGGCCCTGTCAGAGGCATTGGTCTCAAGTTTGTGCTGACTGTTTCAATTGGGGAACTGCAGTACTGGCGCTGTTGTGAGCCTTTGCTTCAACACCTCAAAGGCTCAATCTCTGATGGGGGTCCAGTGGAAGCGCTGTTTGGTATTGAGGAGCTCAGTGAGAGGTGTGATTAGTTCCCCGCAATTGGGAATGAACTTGTGCATGTAGGCAACCATGCCTAAGAATGTCTGCACCTGGCCCACATCAGTGGGGGCGGCATGCTAATGATTGCCTTGATTTTGGCAGGGTCAGGCTTTATCCCTTGGGCAGATATGGTGTGCCCAAGGAATAACAGCCCTGACTTGAGGAACTCGCATTTGGAGGGTTTAGCTTTCAGCTGGTTTTTCCAAAGGATGTCGAGGACAGCACAGAGGTGTTGGAGGTGTGTGGTTTGATCTTGACTGAAGACAATAATGCTGTCAAGGTACACAACCACACACTTTCCAATCAGTTCCTCAAATGCTTTGTTCATCAACATGGCGAAGGTGGAAGGAGCGCTGGTCATTCCAAAGTTCATGACACAACACTCAAACAACCTGTAGCGTGTGTGGAAGGCAGTCTTTACCTCATCCCCTGGTGCAATGCGGACCTGGTTGTACCCCGCAGTGAGATCAATCTTGCTAAAGATCTTTGCACCTGCAAGTGAATCAAACAGGCTGTCAATCAGTGGCAGGGGGTACTTGTTCTTAACTGTCACTTCATTTAGGGTGCAGTAGTCTGTGGCCAGGCAAAGGGAACCATCCTTCTTAGCTACATAGAAGACCGCCACCCCATATGGAGAGAGCAAGGGGCAAACAAAGCCCTTATTGAGCGCGTCCACAAGGTGCTGGTGGAGGGTTTCATCTTTCTTTGGTGTAAGACAATATAATGGTCGTGCTTATGGTAAAGATCCTTGAAGTTGTACAGAGTGCTGGATCTCCCGGGGAGGAGGTAGTTGTTCAAGTTTCTCACTGAACACGTCATTGTACTCTTTGAGGAGTGCAGCAAGCGCTGGTGGTGGTGAGAAGGTCAAGGGAGGGGCCGCAGATGGTTCAGCGCAGATAACTTTGACTGAGCATTGCTTAAAGTCTAGTTTCCCCCCTTGAAATTGTACGAGCCTGTCTCTGTTATTCTGAAAAACACAGTATCATGGAGTAAATTGCTCATCTCCACAGGGTAAATCTGAAACCCCACCCTGTTTCTATTGAGGGTGATAACATATGTATCCCAGTCAATGTAGGGATGGTTGTGCCAAAGCCAGTTGAGGCCAGCAATTACGTTGTGGCTGAGCCCGGCCATGATTGGCCCAGAGAGCTTAACCTGGATGTTCCCCATTCTCACAGAGAAGGTTACTGTCTAGTGGGTAATTGCAACTCTGCGGGAGTCAGCTACTTGTACTGCCTTGAACCTGCTAGGCACTTGGTCCAGTTGTTGGGAGTCAGCAAATTCCTGGTCCACCATAGTGTGGTTGGCCCCGGTATCTACCAGTAATTTGTAGGTGTTCCCACAGAAACAGAAGGGATGGGATAATTGGGCTAATTTATTTTAGGAGTGGCTTGCTTGTAGTACAGGGTTGTCACTGTGGACTTGGAAGACGTTCAGGGTTTTGACTTCATGGATGTTGTAGTCACAGGGGTTCTTTGCAAGCAAGGATTGAGAGGATGGGTCAGATGGGGTTGCAGGGCCTCTTGTTGCTACAACTCCCAGGCTTTTCCCAGTTCCTCAATTTGCGCTAGCTGGAGCTCCCCCTTGTAGGGGCGTTTAGTCCCATTATCCTGCTGACGGGGCTGACGGCGGCCCACTTGATTGTGACCATTGCCAGGTTTTGTACGCAGTTGGGATAGAGCGTCACTGATATGGCAGAAGCCCATTGAGGCCTGGTTGTTAGCTTCTGCAATGGCCTTGTAGCAGTCATCAATGGAGGTGCAACGACCTACGGTGACCCACTTGCAGATATGGGGTTTTAACCCATTGGTGATGAGAGTGAGTAGCATTGTATTTCCGTCGGTCACGCCTTTGGGGGCAGCAGCAAGGGCTTGTTGCCAGGCGGCAAGGTACTCAGGAACAGAACCAGTTTGTTTGATTGCTAGAAGAGGAGTTCTCACAACAATGGGGGAGAAGGTTTTGCTGTAGCGGGACTTTGCGGCGTCTCGGAATGCCGCCCAGGTAACGTCAAGTTTCTGACTGGCCCAGTTGATGAACCACACAGCAGCGGGCCCCGTGAGACGGCCAGACGCAGTGGCAACCCACATGGGCTCAGGAACCTGACAGATACAAAGGTGGGTTTTGCTAGATTGGAGCCAACTGACAATGTTAGCCCCTTTGACACCCCCCCACAAAGGATTCTAGCTGAAGGTTGAGCATGCATTGAGACAGGTCTGACTGGGGCAGGGTGACGCTGGCGTCACGCTGCCCAAGGCAGAGCCAATTATACACGCTGGTGAGGACTAGCTGGTCTTGATAGATGACATACCTGTTGGGGATGTCCCCCTTGGGGATTGGCAGAAAAGTTTCTTGTTGGGGAGTAGTCATACACCCTGTATTCTGTCCTTTCTTAGGGGGGACTTTGTTTTGGGTAGGTTGTCAACCTACTGCTGCTACCACTGTTGCAACTGAACCAATGAGGATTCAGTATTTGGAATTGGGAAAGACAACAGTACAATAGAAAGGACAGAATAATAAGAATAGGATATTGTTTATTGTAGAACATTATGGTTAATATACCATATGGGGAAAGCCACAAGGGGGTGGCATAGTGGTAAGTTCCATGTAAGGTTCAAAGCCAAGGAAAAACTCGTGTGGGGATCAGCAAGTTGAATTGGTAGCGCTCCTAATTAGGATGAAGTACCTGCTATTCAATATTGCCATCAGATTAACCCATAACGTTAGATACGTCAAGGGGCGGCTCATTGAGCGCCCCCTGTGTATTGTAAGATACGTTAGCAGGCAAGTCTGGAAACTTGGTTGCAACAATTGGTAGGAAAGTTTTGTGTTGGGGAGTAGCCATACGGCCCGTACTCCGTCCTTTATTAGGGGGGATTTTGTTTTAGGTAGGTCGTCAACCTACTGCTACTACCACTGTTGCAAATGAACCAATGAGGATTCATTATTTAGAATTGGGGAAGACAACAGTCTAATGGAAAGGACAGAATAGTAAGAATAAGGTATTGTTTATTGTAGAATATTGTGATTAATATTTATATGGGAAAAGCCACAAGGCCACAAGGGGGTGGCATAGTGGGAAGTTCCATGTAAGGTTATAAGCCGAGGAATAACTTGTGCGGGGATCAGCAAGTCAAATTGGTAACGCTCCTAATTAGGATGAAGTACCTGCCATTTGATATTGCCATCAGATTAATCTATGTTGTTAGACACGTCAAGGGGCAACTCATTGAGCGCCCCCTGTGTATTGTAAGATACATTAGCAGGCAAGTCTGGAAACTTGGTTGCAACAAAGATCCACATCCTATTTGTACCAGGCTTTGGTAACTAGATACCCAGAAGGAGAAAATCCTCATGCAGCACCTTAAACTATGATGACTCTATCTCTGACACTTCTGGGGGGTATAAAATAAAAAGGGGGCTTAAAGAAAAATGATATCTTTATTTGATGGAAGAAGATGGTTATATAGTTAGCCAGTAAACGTCACAGATAGTTCTATTTTAACCAAAATCACCCAGATTTTAAAGGCAAAACCCAAGGGATTCAAACCAGAAAGAAGGATGCAAAGAGACAAGTTGCATCAACCAATACATTGACCAGAATAAGGCTGTAGCAAAACAGTTGAGCTTTCAAAAAAAGAGTTGTAACTGCCCTTCAAAGCGTCAAACACAGAAACCCAGTGGTTTGATGCTGTTTGGCTCAAAAATTGAATCAGGGCACCCTCAAACTTTTGGTGATTTCAAATGGCTCAACTCATAAAATCTCTCCTGATAATGAGATCAGTCATTTTCAAACGCCCATATGAGCTGGGGTGGCGCTTCAAGCTACTCCAGTAGTTCAATGAATCTGTAGTTTCAAAGCAGCAATATTTTAAGCTTTTGGCTTCAATGCTTCATGAAAACAAAGTTGTTTTTAGTTTACCTACCTGCCTGGCTCCTCATAAGCTGTGTTGTTAATTTTGTGGCCTTAATGTTGCTGTTTGTAACCCTCAGGCCCAAAATTTTCAAGATGATTCAGCCCATTTGTCAAATGATTTGTTTGGAAAGTTCTATCTCATTTCATCAAGTTCTTACATTTGTTTATTTTGCCTTAGTAGTGATTGATTGTTGTATACCCAGGCCTTTACTTGGAGTTCATCATTTGCAAATTTTGATGCTGGAAATTGGTTTGCTGCTAAATCTTTTTAGCATTTGGGTCTGTATCCCTCATTTTAACAATACTTTGGAGTTTCAGCATGGCTTCACAGTACATGTGAGTTGGCTCAAGGTTTTTCTAGCAGCAAGGAGATTGAACTCCTTGGTGGGTGCAAGAACATCAGTGAATTTGTTTATTTTGCCTTAGTAGTGATTGATTGTCGTATACCCAGGCCTTTACTTGGAGTTCATCATTTGCAAATTTTGATGCTGGAAATTGGTTTGCTGCTAAATCTTTTTAGCATTTGGGTCTGTATCCCTCATTTTAACAATACTTTGGAGTTTCAGCATGGCTTCACAGTACATGTGAGTTGGCTCAAGGTTTTTATAGCAGCAAGGAGATTGAACTCCTTGGTGGGTGCAAGAACATCAGTGAATTTGTTTATTTTGCCTTAGTAGTGATTGATTGTCGTATACCCAGGCCTTTACTTGGAGTTCATCATTTGCAAATTTTGATGCTGGAAATTGGTTTGCTGCTAAATCTTTTTAGCATTTGGGTCTGTATCCCTCATTTTAACAATACTTTGGAGTTTCAGCATGGCTTCACAGTACATGTGAGTTGGCTCAAGGTTTTTCTAGCAGCAAGGAGATTGAACTCCTTGGTGGGTGCAAGAACATCAGTGAAGATGTTGTATCCTGCAAGGACATCATGTTCTTTCTCATGGGGGGTTCAGCCAGTAAGAAGTGTCGTTTATTAGGTTCTTGTGAGAAACTTTTCTTGGGTAAATTAGGTGGGAATAACCTACTTCTGCTATTGTTGTCAAGTATATACTTTTGGAAAGTATAAAATACAAAATAAGTGAAAAATTAAAGGAGTTGATGATATCTTTATTGAATATAGAAGAAGAGTGATGTATAGTATTTGAATAAGCCACATAATGTCCATGTAGATCATAACAGTCATGGGGGTTTTGGAGATCTAGATTTCCTTAGGACTCAGATGTTTGATCCTAGCATAATATCTGGACTTTGTGTTAGTACTACTTTTTACTCAGTGATCAAATCATTCCTCAGGGAAATGATTTTTTGAGAGGGATTAATTACTGGTGGTGTGACACTCTATATGACATTCATAATTTTATTGGTCTAGACAACAAAAAAGCCTCTATCTAAGTTGCAATTGGTCATGTGCATGATGGTAAAAAGTAACATATCTGTATTCTTAAGCTTGGAATAAAAAAGCTTGCACCGATGTTTTTCTGTGGATGAGCTCTATGTATTTTGAGCTGGAGTTGATCCTTTTATCGCAGCTGGTGTGAAAGATACAATACTGGATCAGGACAATTGGTTTGGGATTTATAGGGTGGGCCGATAATGGTTCTATTCTGGAAGAGGTTGAAGCAAATGTATAGAAAATTAGGATGGGAAGGTCATAGCGTTTTGAATCATAATGAGATTATTTAAATGCTAATTTATATCGAAAGTTGGAATCGCTCCAGCCCTAGCTTTAAGGGCCATGGTATGAAAGAAAATGCTTCAAATGTAAATTTATGTGAAAGTTGTGACTATTCTAGCCTAGCTGATGAGATCATTCGTTTAGTTTAGGATAGCTGTTGTATGGATGGCTTTGAATAGTGAAGAGTTAATTATGGAGGTTGGGGCAAGTGATTTATTTATAAACACTTGGTTTCTGGAGAGTTTTGTAGAAGCTGTGAACTCAGTTTGGTACTTCCGATGACTTGCTGGAATAGTGGGGAATTGGAACTTCCAAGCCACATCTTATCGGGAATAGCTTGGCATCTATTTAGTGCCAAGGTATTTTGAATAGGTAATCGGTCGAGGTAACCTTTAAGTCAAAAAGCACTCGTTTAGACTTGTATAGAAAACAGGCAGTTAAAAATAAGATATCATTTTTGGGGATTTCATGTGTTTATCCTCGCTTTAGGGGGAGGAGACCTTAATTTACCCCGTATCTGACGGTTCACGAACTATACCCCTTAATCTTCCAGGTCCAAGTTCATCTCTGTAATGCATGCGCCATAGCTTAGTTTGCGCTTTTCTGTAGCACAGGAATTTTAATTCGGCTTGTGGCTGCGGATTACGCTCTAGCTTCAATTGATTTATCCAAGCATCATCTACTTTGTATGGGCGATGCTTCAATTTGTTTGAGAGCTTGGTTTTTAATTCAGGGTGGATTCAGTTCTTGAATATAAATTCTGTAGTTGAAGTTATGGGATAACCATAATCCATGAAATTTAATGTGTAATTATTGCGGACGATGATCATCCAAAACAATAATTATTTATTTCAATGTGGATGATAAGATAGTACTTTAAAATGATAGCTCTACCGAGAACCATGGGGGTGAAAGCAGTAGATCCAAGTGAAGCGGAATACAATTCAAGCCAAAAAACGGCTATCAATTGAAATCGCCACCATTATCCATAGATATAAATGAGGATTGAAATCATCTTGGGAGCAAGACACTGGGACTAAAATCAAGTCTAAATCCAAAATCTAAATTTCAATTTTATAAGCTTCTAAAATACTATAACAATTACACTTATTCAACTTCCCTGATAAATCTAGGTTAGTGAAATATTATTTTCTGTCCTGGTTTACCCAGGTGCCTTTTGGTTCGTTAGAATTTTAAAATGCTTTGCCTAGTCATATTTTTAAGATCAATTAAATACTCCTGTTTCCTTCTCTGGGATTAAACCCGATCCTAATTCTTGCTTTAGTTTCCCTTGAATATGGATAACGGCTCCCCCAGCACTCCCCCTCCTACAACCGCCAAAAACCAAGATCTTTCTACTTGGCCTGAACTTCCTTCAATCCTTATAGATCCTATATCGGGGTCTCGCTTCAAAGTTGGCAAACTCCTTGGCAAGGTATTCTTTACCCCTCTTACGTATTTTAATTTTTCAGGGTGGATTTGCAAAATGCTATCAATGCACCGAGCTTTCCACTGGGCAAATGTATTGTTGCAAAGCCATTTACGACCTTAAGGGTGCTTCACCAGCTCATCAGCTTCAGGTAAGCTATCGTTTTGATAGATTCCTAAATATTTTCAGTTTGAATCTGAAAAGAAAATTCTGCAAAAATTAGACCATCCCAATATCATTGGATTTAAAATGCATTTTGCTACCAACGGGTTCAGTTGCTTAATCCTAGAGCTATGTGCTCACGGTACTTTACTATCCTTGTTAAAGCAGAGAAAATTTTTGGTCGAGTATGAGGCTCGTGTTCTTATCAAGAATTTTATAATGGCTCTTATTTATCTCAGAGAACAAGGCATCCTTCATCGAGATTTAAAGCTAGCCAACCTATTGCTGGCGGATGGACCTTCTGGCGGGTTGGTTTTAAAACTCGGGGATTTCGGCCTAGCTGTTCAAATTAAAGCGCGCTCTGATGAACGCAGATGGTAGACGTTATTTAGACTTTCTAACATAATAAGGACGATGTGTGGCACCCCCAATTTCATTGCCCCTGAAGTTGTAAAAAGCTCAAGCTCAGAAGGCTACGGTCATGCCTCCGATGTCTGGAGTTTAGGAATAGTTCTGTAAGCGGTCACTATTTGTTGGATCTAATCGTTCAGATATACAATGTTAATCGGTTCTATGCCATTTACTTCCACTGATCGCGAGGCACTATTCGACAAAATCCAAACTTGTGAATATCGGTTTCCCTTGAATAGGCCCATCTCGTTCAAGGCCAAAGCTCTTGTATGCGACATCCTGAAAAAAGAGCCTGGTACCAGATTTCATATGCTTTGGCTAAATTTCGCTAGAAAGTAGGCCCACTTTAGAAGAAATCCTTCAGCATAAGTTTTTTATCCCAAGCCCCAATACACTTCCTCTCATCTCTCTATCTCGCAGACCTTCTGAGCAAGAAAGAATTCCACCCTCCCGGCAGCCACTAACAGTTGTTTCCAATATTGACAATCGCGGTAATAGGGACCTCCAGCCATATCTAATTTTGTAGTTTTAAAGGCCAGCAGATCTTCACCATTGCCTACAACTGGCATCAAGCGAAAGCGTATTCCGTTTGATGAACTAAAGCCAAACGCCAGGCCTCTAAAATCAAGGTAGGTTTTCTACTTGGGTTACTCTAAAAGATTAGCAAACTTGCAGCCGCCCTTGAAGCTAGTGCGGATACAAACATTGAAGCACATGCCGAGCCAGCTCTCAAAAGTGACGCTTCACCATCGAAGGAGGAGCCTTCTGATTTTTCAAAAAACCTCGAAACCACTCCTTTAAAACCATGTATGGAAATATTTGGCATTAAGCTTAATTCTACTGGAAGGCCTGACCGTAAATTATAGGGCTTGCTGATTTCGCCGCCGCTATCGAGTCAGAGCTGACTAGCAACAAAGACTCACCCGATACAACTCCTTCCTGCCAAGACAAGGCCGTGAACTATGTTGTCCGATGGTTGAAAAGCGAAAAGCTCCCCGGCGTAGGCTTTGGTATGAAGGATGGCTCAGTCACTATTCTCTTTAGAGACTCATCCATAATGGCCTATCGTCCTGACTTACCGTAAATCTTACAAATAATGTTTTCTAACCTTTAGTCAATATGAATATAGAAAAGAGAACAATCCAGTTCCTCAGCACCTAGAACCTCAAGATCTTCCTCTTGACCTCCAACCAAAGGCTAAATCACTCTCTCGATTCCGCGCTTACATGGCCGCTTGCGTCGCTCCTGCAACTAAAAAGCCTTCAGATGCTCCACTTGTTGTTGTGACACGATTTGGCAATACCCGCCAAGCTGTCCTATATACACTTAGTTCTCAGGTTTTTCAGGTTGGTTTGGGTTCTTTTGCCAGACTTTAACTTTTTTAGGTTGACTTTAAATCTGATCATGTCAAAGTTATTTTAAGTGATAAAGGGAAGTGCCTTACTCTTGTGCTTCCTAACAGGCCACCCTGTTCCTATTCTCTTGGTTCTGGGAAGTTGCGCCAAGATCCCCCTCCTGGGCTTAAAGAAACCCCGGATCGGCTGTTGTACATTCTCAAATTGATTCGTCAAATTTTAAACTCTACCACTTCATCTAATTAAAGTAAGGTTCTGATTTGGCGGCTGTAGCATAGCGTTTAATTTGAATTTTATTCAACCTTAAGACCAGAAAACTTCAATTGTAAAAAGTAAGCTCCTGCAAACGCTGTTTAGTGTTGTGCTTATATCATAATTGGTTGAATTTAGCTACCAAAGTGGTTTTTAACAGAAACAATTGAATTCTTCAACACCTTTATATCTTGCTAAACATTTAAAGCAGGATTTATTTTGCAATCTTTAACATGTCCCAAAAATACTGGGTTGTCGGCATTACAAGCAATAGTAGCAGAAGAGGCGTGGTTACATCGAAGCCTGTGTGTCTGTTTCAACCTCTTGAATTTAGAAATAAAAACCAATTACCGTTAATTTTCAGACCCTCTGTGAAATACTAACTTCAAACATATAAATCGAGCAGCTATCAATAAGGCTAAGCCAAGCCGCCAGCTTAAGCATTCAGATACTTGAACAGTGAAACGATACTGACCGGTACGATACATATTGCAGATTTCTTAAACGCTTGATTTCACAGAAAGTTATCCAGAAGTGCATTTACGACCTTAACAAACTTTTGCCCTGAAGTGGATCGATTAGAGAAGAAGAGATCGATGGTCTTATTTGAAAGAGGAAGATCTGTTTATAGCTGAATGGTATAACATATTTTATTCATCTAGGTTATTAAACTACTGTATCCCCTTATTTTCTACAAAGCGGATCCAGTAATCTTTAGTAAAGCTGGTAAGATCCACTGTGGGAAAGATAATACAATAATAAAAGGCTGGATAATTTAGACAGGATGATAGCGGGAAGATTCTTTTGGAAGCTGGAGGATTGCCTTGATAGTTTATTGGGCGGGGGCATATTTCCGAAACCTTGGCTTTGATAGTTTCATAACTATTGAAAAAATCCTTTCTTAAGGTGAGCAATTGACGCAACCGAGATCGACACCTCACCTGCCAACATACGGGTCATTATATTATTGTTATGCCTAAGCGCCAGATTGAACGCTTTATAACTTGGTTACACTATTCATATCCAAGCCATTCAGAAAGGGTAAAATATAGTCAATCCCAGAACTTTAATTTATCTTCGCTTGGATGTTTTTTAAGAAATAATTCATCGATTCTAGAGTTGAAAGTTTCAACTTGTAATACTACTGAAGATATCTTAAGTGCTACTGCAAACTGCAGACTAAAAATAAGTATGATGAGTTGCATGGGAGAGCGATAGCAGCCCCAAAGCTATAGATGCTATCACCCTATCTATGGCTCATCATAACTATTCTTAGTTTGTTTCAGAAAAAAGGGGTTGCTTTTGAAAGGCTAATAACTCCATTTAAAACCCACCCCCTAGCAAGCCACCCTACTTCATGAACTTGCCCTAATGCACCCCTAGCATCTTCTGATATTTTTGTTTCTCCGGTATCATCACGTGACTTCAGATGATAAGTTATCTCAGAATATTCTGAGAAACTTTCAGATGTTAAAGGTAAAGTATAAACCTTCCCACCTTTCATTGGATATGATAGATTGATGTGCAGATTTTTAACTTCAAGCTCTCTTTTTATAGGCCCAACTTTTCTTTCATAGGTATAAACGAATGGCTTTTGGGAAATATTTGGGCCTGGTAGCACTGAATTCTATAAGTGTTTCATTTTTTCTTCTTGCTCAAAAATGTTTTTAAGATTGTTTATATTCCTAATGTAAAGCTGATTTTCTTTCTCTTTTAAAGTTTTTAATATCATACCAAAGTGATCATCACCAATGCCTTTTCCATACCATTCTACAAATCTATAGCATTTGGTAGACCCTTTAGTATATTTTTGGTGACGCCTTAAATAGATAATACAAGAATTTGTAGGATCCAAAATAGTTTCCATTATCAGTCCATGCTTTGATATTTTTTAAACTTGTCCGATTTAAGAAGGTTTATTGGACATTCCCCCAAAAACAAAGAATCATGAGACAATATCTGAGATAAAAGATCATGCTATTCATAATTAACTTTATTAACCTCTTTGAATACCAATGCAAATCCTTTTAAAAATGGGGGGTTGGGGATAAAAACAGGTATCAGTTTCAATCGGACCACCACCAACCTTTAAATTCTCCTTATCTACTATGTCTATTGCCGTGTACTTGGGCGTGGCCAAGGGGCACAACAGGAAATTCTAACTGTAGGATTGGGCTCATACTAAGCCAGAGGGTAGTCTTCTGGGATAAATAAGGGACTTACCTTAAGGCCCTGGGAATGATAACAATCAGAAATCTCCTCTAGACAAGACTAGGGGATGTTGCCAAAGTACAAAGATAAACACAAAGAAAGAGTGTAGTTAGAGCTTAATAGAATCTGCTTGTGGCAATGACCAAGGCTTTTTTTAAGTTAGTAATCTGGAAGTTAAAAGTCTTACTTAATACAAGATCTGATGCTAGTAAAAAGGCTTTCATAAAAAAGGTTAGTGATTAGAGAAAAACTTACCCAGCCCAAGATTAACTTCAGGGTAAAAGTTTATCTTTTTAAATATAGGTTGGTAATTTAGCGTTAAAACTTACAACCCCAAGATCTGCTGTAGACTAAGTCTATCTAAAAGGATTGAAGGCTAGTGTTTTTTTTGAAAATAGTTGCCTGAAATGCAGCTTGGTTAAAAAGTATTAGTGATTTAAAACATTGCTTACCATTCCCATGATTAACTTTGGGGTAAAAATCTGGGGTTTCTTAATCTAGGTTAGTAAATTGGATGAAAAAAGCTTACCTAACCTTGATCTTCTATGGACTAAGTCCATCTAAAAGGATTTGAAGAAGATTTTTAGTTTTTTAAAAGGGTAACCTGTAATTAAGCCTTGGATTGAATTTTGAATTTAATTAGTTTTTAAAAAAGATACTACCTTTATAATCTAAAGTTAGCTTCAAATTTAAAAAATATAATTACCTTGAATATCCTTGATCTACTATGCTCTAAACAGTTACTGTAGATTCAGAACCTAAAGGTAAAAATGCAGGATTTTCAAATTGTTTTTGCGTGAACTCACCAACTTACTGAAATACTTTTCATTCTTTTATATAAAAAAGTAGGTTTTTCTGGGATGAAAATTACTCCATTAAGTTGGTGAGTTCATGCAAAAACAATTTGACAACCCCACATTTTTACCTTTAGGTTCTGAATTTACAGTAGTATTATATGTATATTTTGAAGCTTACATTTGAGTTGAAGTGAATCTATAGAATTTAAAGTGAAAAAGTCAGTATTATGTTTAGCAAAGGCTTACTTGGATGCTTGGTTGATGCTAATCTATCAAGAAAATCAAACTCAAGAGGTTAAGCTTTTAAGAAGCTTAATTTATTTTTAAACTGATAATCTAACCATCATATGAAATTTCGCGGTACTACTTTGCATCTTAAAGTAGATGTTTATATTAAAATTTTTATGCAAGCTTCACCCAAAAGCCTCCAAAGTCCACCCCAGCAGCATTCCCCATTGCACCAGACTACTGCTCATCCGTAAGCCTATCAGCGGCTCCGCTGACAGTTCTGCTGGCCACAGGGCAGCCTGACAGGCTGCTAACCAAAAGCCTATTGGTGGCTCCCAAGGTTGAATAAGACAAGTGTGGTGTGGCAGGCGGGATACCAAAAGAAAAAAGCTGAGCTACACCCACTTTTCCCTTTTACAGCATCCTTCCTGGGTACACATCTAGGTATCCTAGCTGAAAACCTTTTTTTGTTTTTTTAAATCAGTGACCTTCTAAAATCTTTATCTTATACTCTAGTTGGTAAAAGGAAAAGATGTGTCATGCTGGCTGCCAAAAGAGCAAAGCTGTGCTGCGCTCAGCTTCACTCTTTTACAGCAGCTCAATGGTATGTGTTTCCAGCTATTGCTGGTAAAAGGAAATATGTGTAGCCAGGCTGCCAAAAGAGCAAAACTGTTCTTTGCTCAGCTTCACTCTTTTACGACAGCCCGCTTGTATTTGTTTCCAGTTATTGTTGGTAAAAGGAAATATGTGTCAGGCTGGCTGCCAAAATAGTGAAGCTGTGCTACACTCAGCTTCACTATTTTATGGCAGCCTGCTGGTATGTGTTTCTAGTTTACAGATGGTAAAAAGTGTTTAATGATGGCAGCCTGCTGGTATTTCTTTGACTCTATATCTGGTAAAAAGAAAGATGTATCAATCTGGTTGCCAAAAGAGCAAAGCTGTGCTACGCTCAGCTTCACTCTTTTACAGCAGCCTGATGGTATGTGTTTCCAGCTATTTCTGGTAAAAGGAAATATGTGTAGGCTGGCTGCCAAAAAGGCAAAGCTGTGCTACACTCAGCTTCATTCTTTTACGGCAGCCCACTGGTACGTGTTTCTAGTATGTAGCTGTTAAAAAGCGTTTAATGATGGCTGGCTGCTGATATGTGTTTCTAGTCTATAGATAGTAAAAGGAAAGATGTACAGACATGCTTCCAAAAGAGCATAGCTGTTCTTTCTTCAGCTTCACTCTTTTACTGCAGCCCACTTGTATTTGTTTCCAGTTATTGTTGGTAAAAGGAAGTATGTATCAGGCTGGCTGCCAAAAGAGTGAAGCTGTGCTATGCTCAGCTTCACTCTTTTACAGCAGCCCACTGGTACATGTTTCTTGTCACTAGCTAGTAAAAACTATGATTAAAAATAGATGTGAAGTTATATACTTTGGACTTTAAATTTTTAGGCTTTTAATGATCTTTATCATAAATCTTTTTGGTGAAACCCCATGGGTGATGGCGGCCTGCTAGTATGTGTTCCTGGTCTCATACCTGGTAAAAAGCTGTATAAAGATGTGGGAACCCTTATGATTTATTGGTAGCAATTATTTAGATTTAGTCAATGAAATAATATTAGGAATTGATGAGTATATAAAGTTCAGTGGTTCACAGGCTACAAAAGAAAAAAGCTGTGCTAACTCAGCCTCATTTTTGTAAAGCTTTTGGCCTATCTTTTTCTTCTTTCCTAGCAGAATTCGTTTTTGGTAGTTTAGAAAGTTGTTTAATTTCATTATTTTATTTGTTAAAAGATGGTTCAGTGCCACACAAAGTTATAGTTTTTGATAATAAAAGGATACATTTAGTGTTTTTACAACTTTTACAGAGAAGTATGGGTGAATGCTATTTAAATAAGCTATCAAACTGTTTTCATGGTTATTTTAGAATGGTTATTATTACAGTAGTTTTAAAAGCTATGGTGACAAGCAAAAATACTTCAGATTTAAACAAAATCCAAGTTGCGCAAGATTCAGGATTCAATTAATTTAAATATTTTTGGTTAATAAATGAACTGTCAAACCAAAAAAAAATTCACTAACCCATTATACAAAATTAAAGCAAACATCAAGCAGTGTAGTTCAAACCACAAACAAAATGAAATGACACAGCAAGTGAAATGGATGAATGCTGTTCCGGAGTATATTATAATCCAATCAGGATTCATATGAGGCACTGACAGAAGAACTAAAACAAAACAAAACTTGAGCAATCTAGAAGCAAGATTACACAAGCACAAAACAAAATGAACTCACACAAGATGTGTAGTACGAGCAGTCTAAAATAGAAAAATATCAATTTAACAGCCAATCAACAGCTATCTAATTTAGGAACAGAGGCATTTTATCCATTTTTATGGCTCCAGATTTTTATGAAAAGGTTTTGAGAACCTTCCAAATATGGACTTGAGATTATAATAAAAACAAATTATTAATTTTTAAAATTTCTACTTTTAGTGATTTTATCCTAGGGTTTTTACAATGGTTTTTACAAGCAACATCTTCAACTGCGCCAGCAGCCAAGCCAGCAGCAGCCAGACCAGCTTCAATGGAGGCAAGGCTCAGAACGTGGAGGCACCTGTTTACACCCAAGCCTTTGAGGTGGGTAACAAGGAAGCTGACCTGTTACTGTCCCCCAACCCATATGGCTTTGACTTGTTTGAGAGTCACTTAGTGTCTAGCTCTGCCCCTGCTCCCACACCCACCCCTGCACAAGCTGCCCGTCAACCAACCAATCAGGATGGCAACCTTGATTCAGAACAACTTCCTGCCACCGCCCAACCTGCCCCCCCCCTCAGCCAATCAGGCTTCAGCTTCTGCCGCCTAGCGCCCCAAACGCAGAATAATCACTGCCCAAATTCTTCAGAAAATTGTGGCACTCAACCTGCAGAGTCTGTCCTGGGATCAGATAGCCAGCCAATTACAATTCACCTGGGCTACTGTCATGCGGGAATTCAAAAACCTGATGAATAAGGGAAATCTAATTGGGACAGCCAAGAAGCCAAAGAAGGCCACAGAGTCCCAGATCAATGAGGCATACCCAATAATGCTTGATCTCCTCCAGTGGGACCCCAAGCTTCCCTTGACCCAGGTCTGAAAGCAACTTGTGCACCATGGCATTTGGGTGTCTGAGCGCATGGTGCAGCTCTGGATACACAGAAAGGTGGCTTCAATTAGGGTTCTTACAAATTTTGCCGGCAACCAATGGGACGGCGCTGAGGATTCCCCATATGACACTGCAATTGAATCAACCCTGGTCAGATGCTTGACAAGTCTAACAGATAACATCATGTTTGTCTTTTACTACAAGTTATCAATTGCATTTGATGATTTTGGTGAGCAAGGAAAAGCCGCCACCAAGAATGGAAGGAAGAAGGTCAAGAAGGGGACATTCATTGGTGCATTTCTGGCTGTTTCAGCCAAGGGTTTTGTCTACTATTGAACAAATCCTGATTTCATTGATGGGTACTCATACGGCCACATCCTTGGTGGATTGCTTGACTCCTGGGATGGCTCAAATTCTAAATACCGGGTTATCTTGAGCCACCAGATGGAATGTAGCTCACCCACCCTTGAGGCCATCCAGCAATGCAGGCACCAGGCCTCTGTATACCCAGCTGGTCACGCTGACGTTCATCTGGCAGATGTTGTGTTCTTTAATATTGGAGATACACTCCAGGAGCGCCTCCCTCAGGCTTTCAACAACCTCTATCTTGGGGTCCATGATCACAATTTTCTCTTTGGTTACCAAATGGTGGCTGACTTGTTTGCGCAAATGGTTTTTCATGTGAACATGGGCAACCAATCACACAAGGATAAGCGCCTCCCACCCCATGCCACAGCCACCTACCAGCCCATCCAGCCAATGACTGATGAGGAGTACAATGAGAAGTATATGGCAGCCATCACGCGCAATCCTCCTGCCTCCACCCCTGCCAAAAAACCCCCACCCACAAACCCAACCCATCCAATCCCAGACCCCCCAAGCCAGTGCTGCCTCTACGTCTTCCTTCCTGCGCCATTGCGCCTACTAGGCATCACTCTTCCCTGCCTCAATAAACCCCCTGGTCCCAAAAAAATTCTATTTATATTATATTTATTTTGAATTTCAATTGTTTGTGTTCTCTTTGTTTATAGTTGGCTATATTCTTTATGTTCAGCTTATTTCTGTAAAATCATATATTTACTATGTTGTGTATCTAGATCCTAAACACAGTTATTTTTAGCACCCAAACACATCCCCTTGTGAAAATACTAAAAAAAATTTAGTGATCAACTGAATTTAAATTAGAAAATTATAGGTTAATTGTATTTAGATAAAGTTGTTACTGATCCGAATTCAAAACCTTAATGATAAACTTTAAGCCAATCAGGAGCCAAGTGATAAAGTGATTGTTGTGACATAAAGGGTCATTCAATAATTCTTTGATGCATGTGCACTAATTAATATGATTGGCTGGATGTTTTGCCATTGCACGCCATTGTTGCTGTGGCAAGTTGTTGATGGACTAGTGCTAACCCAGTAGCTGATTGGGCACTAGTCCATCAACAACTTGCCACAGCAGCAATGGCGTACAATTGCAAAACATCCAGCCAATCATATTAATTAACACACATGCATCAAAGAATTATTGAATGACCCTTTATGTCACAACAATCACTTTATCACTTGGCTCCTGATTGGCTTAAAGTTTATCATTAAGGTTTTGAATTTGGATCAGTAACAACTTTATCTAAATACAATTAACCTATAATTTTCTAATTTAAATTCAGTTGATCACTAACTTTTTTTAATATTTTCACAAGGGGCTATGTCAAGCGCCAAAAATAATATGGTAATCAAGGAAACAATGCCAACACAAAGCAAACAACACATATTGAGATGAGCGTAAAACATATACACAATGGGTAAAAAGATGGGATAATGTAGTAAATGGGAAAACAAAAAGGAATAAACAAAGAGGCAACAGTATCAAAAATAATACAGAATTTATTGGGGCAAAAGCTATAAAAACATATGGAAAGGTTAGTAAAAAATCAATGAGAGAATTGAAAAAGCTTCTGAAGGACCTCAACTTGGCAATTGCCAAAATAAAGGACATTGACCGCAAGGTCAAAGCCAAAGTGAAGTCTGCCGTCCTCACTGGGGACAAATTTGACAAGATGTCCGCAAAGGCACTAATGTCAAAAATGCCAGACACCCCAGAGAAGACAATTAAGCGCTTACTAAATATTCAAAAAACTGTGGTCGGGGGCCTCCAGTTCAAGGAATACAATCTTTCCGCACCGTCTGTCTGGGTTGATGACCCAGAGATGTATGCCCACCTCAAACCCACCAAGCGTGCCAGGGCAGAGGATACCAAATCGCCCGCACAACTGCTTGCACCGAGAATATCAAAGCCGGCTGAAGCTGCCGGCAAGGAAGAAACCCAAGAAGGTAACCTAAAAAATTATAATTAATAAAAATTCTTAAATACTTACCTTTTTTTAGAAGATGTTGATGATGAACTCCGCCAGGTCCTGGTTCCTTTTGTCCCCCCCACCTTCTACTCCAACTACACCACTCATGTGGTCAAACAGCTTTTCCTGTCCCCCCTGTCTTGCAGGAGCTTAAAGAAAGGATCCATGGTACATTCCCGATGTCCAGGGAGGCATTGGCTGGGCTTTTGCATGGTGAGGGGGCATCTGAGTGGGCAGTTACTGCCTACAAGGATGCCCAACTAGTCTGCCTGGACCCAGTGATTCTCAGTGGAGTTTACTGTGTAAACTCCATTGAGCTTGTTTGGGACGTCCTGGCAACACTCCCATTCAAGAATATACCGGAGATGGGCCGGGCTCATGCGGCTGCTCGCTTCTGCTTCCCGGTGGAGCATACCATCTCTTACCTGTTGGAGAACTTTGGGCGCGCAGTGTCAAAATTGGCTGTTGCAGACTGCAACAGCCGTAAAGAAGACAAAAATCCTCCTGGCAGACTTTGGGCTGGCCTGGAGTTCCAGCAAGACGGGGGTCCCTGCAGCTATGGAGCTGACCTTTGCCAAAACCAAGCACAAGAAGAAGATTAGCGCTGTATACAACAAATTGTGCAATTTTACAGAAGCCTTTGCTGGACAAAGGCTTCACCTTGTTGTTTACCTTGGGTATCTTTTCTTCTTTGGGATGAGCGCCAGTGTAGAGGACCTAGACGGGGTCCTTCTTGGGGTCAACAAGGCCAGGCTCTCACTGGACGGGAAGAAGGTCCCCCCTGGGTATGACTTGGTGGAGCACGTCATCCAGGACGCCCTGGTCCTGGCTGGCATCTTTAGGTTTGCAGCCCCACCAGAAAAGCTGCTCCTCCATTCCCACCTCACCATCCTTCCTTTTACCAGCAGGTGCAAATACTTTAATAAGGGTGTATCCACTGTCCACAGTGTGGCGGTGGAGGTTGTGCGCCACCTCCATTGCGGGGTGGGTACATACCGCTGAACCCATTATAGGCGCACTTAATTTTATCTCTATATCAATAAATATATTTATACTCTACTATATTTTTATATTATAAATAATTTTTCAAATAATATTTTAGCAAACAAGATTTGCAAAATATATTGCAGAAATGGGTTTCATAAAAGTATAAAATAATACGGTAATAAAATAAATTTCAACCTTACAATTTACGTTTAATTTTTATAAGACTATTTTATATTTATTTGACAAAAGTGATATAAATATATTTGCGTAATCCAGTATCAAGCGTTTGGGATAACCTCAGATGACATATTAAATAATATATAATAAAATAAATAAATTACTTACATCTATTGATGGATCTTCTGAATGTGATTGCAGGTGTGGAACCATCTAAATATAAAATGATAATCAATAAATCTTGAATAGTAAATTAGAGAATATAAAAAAATTGGACACACTAAGCCTTTAATTGATTGGCTGTTTGGCTAGGCACACAGGGATGAACAAATCAGCGTGGCCATAGAATTTGGCCACGGTCTCAGCTGGGAGGGTATGGATCCTGGCCTGCAGCAAATCAAACAGGTCCTTGGTCCCTGTTGGGGTTCCTCGCTTGACAACTTGCTTGAGCCACCCAAAGACTTCCTCAATGGGATTTAGGAAGGGCAAATAGGCAGGGAGGAAGAGAAGGCACAAATTTGCTGTGGCCAATTGCTGGGGGCCCACTGCAATGCTTGTGTCAATAATTGGGAATTCCTCAAGAATGTCAGCCACCTTGTGGAGACCAACATTGTCCAACACAATCACATTGGTGAAGCCCGGGCTTGTGCGCCTCAGGTGCTCCTGGACCAATTGGAGGAATGACAAGAAGGTACAGCTGTTGTGAGAACCCAATATCATTTGATAAAGCTCAACCCCCTTTGGACCAAGGAGAGCCACCATTGAGTATGCTGTGGCGCAGACTGCAGCATGCCAAGCCATCCCGTCATTGGAGCCTTTGGGGACATACCCATACCCATTGCGCATCAACAAGGCAAATGCTGATTTGTCAATATAATAGAATTTCACCATCCCCTTGGCTTTGAGGGCAGTGTACGCCTCAGCGTAATTTTTTCCAGGTCTTGATATTGGCTGGGCTGTTTCTGTTGTAGGGAGATACCCTGAGCTTTTTCCAGGAAAAGCACATCCCCTTGAGCAGATGGTAGTAAAAGGAAATTGAGGCCTCAACCCTAAAAGCGGACTTGACCATGGCCTGTATATTTGCCAGTTCAAGATGGCAGTCCCAGGTGATCCACTGGCAGATTGCCCATTTGTGCTCCTTGGTGAGCATGGTGGAAACACGCAAGGATTTCTCTGCAGCAAGGACTCAGCCAGTATCAATGAACTTGTTGAAGGTCTTCAAGGTGTACTTGGGATCCACCCCAACAAGAGCCGCAGCTGCCTTGTAATCACCAGATTCCCGCATGAGCCGGAGAAGGATGATGCGCTTAATGTCAGGAATGCACTTGTGAGCGGGCTTTTTAGCAGTGGGGATTGGCTTGTTGGCGTTGGGCACAACACAGGGCATGGGCACCTTGGTGTAAAATGCAGCAACTTTCTTTAGCACTAACTGTCCCTCATTGGTTTGGTAGAACTCAGGCTCCTTGTCCTCCTCCTGATTGCCATCACTGACGTAGGGCTTGTAGCTAGTATCAAGTACAGGCTTCACCTTCTCCAGCATGGCTGACAGGACCAACTCTTGCTGGTACACAACATCAAACACATACAAAGTAAGTTCTACCTCCTTGTCTCTAACTTTCTTGGTAGTGGTAACCTTAGTGGGCTTCCGGGTCAGCTTTGGGACCTGAGGGTTTATGCTCTGCATCCTAGCAGCTTGTGCTCCTTGAACTGGCTGTGTCAGTGCAGCCTCACTATGGAACTCTCCTCTCCCGCCTCCCTCCTGAGTAGGCACTTGTGTTGCATTAAGTCTATTCTTTGACCCGCGGGGGCAACCACAACCGCGGCGCACAACAGGTGCAATGGTAGTCTGTTGCTGTGTTCCTTCCATTTTGAGAATTTGATAAAATATTAAAAAAACTAAATAAGTTACTCCCTATTTTTAATTTTTGCTTTTATCTGTTTATGGATATTCAATTAATATTTTTTCCCACCCAATATCCCAATTATAGATTTTTTATTTCTTAGTTGTTTTTGGCTTTACCACACCCATTTTAGAATACCCAAAATAATTTCCACCCATTTTCCCATATTTTACGCCAAATTAAGCACCCAACACAATATTTTTAAAATTTATGTTTCAGATCTTGTGTCTTATTTTAGATACCTTGGTATCATTCTTGATTACAACCCATTGCACAAACTGATTGAGTGTTTTTATGTTTACATAGTGAGTTGCTATTGTGTTTTGTTTTTGGATTGAGTTTTGACACACCACGCTTGGGTGTATTTTTTCACCAATTCACATAGTAAACATATGGGTCATTATTTTAGGGATTAGGCTATTTTCTAATGCACATGCTGCTCAAGTCGCAGCATAACACAGTTCAATTTTGAAAAAGTAACTAATTACATATTTTATATTTAAAATATTAATAACTCAATGAAAAATTAATATTTTTTCACACTGTAAACTATCAAAATAATGCTAAGAATCTTATCTTTCTATTGGTGGAAAGATTTTAATATGTATAATATGCTCAATATTCAAGCAAAAGTAATTTAAAAGAGTATAATCCAGATTTTATTATATGATTATATCTAATGATATAAAGTAGATCACTTCAAAGCTAATAAATACTCTTTTTTAATATACAACAGCTTTTTTTTATTTGAAAAAATTAAAGATAAGATTGAGAGCTTTATTTTTGCATTTTATTTTATTTAAAAAGCTCAATTATTTAGGATTTTATGATAGTTTGAAGTTAGGGTGTTTTTATCACTGTTTAGATTGATTTTAAGGTTCAAGTGAGCTTCAAACCTCAAATTAAGCATTCTTTAAATGGAATTCTTTAATATTTTATCATTTTAAAAATATGCGGAAGAGTTACAATTAACTGAATACATCATTTTAATTGATTTGCATTGATTACAAAGAGGATATGATGTAATAATAATGTTTAGCTACTTCACATGCATCACTTGTGCATGAAAACTGGGTATTTAATCAATTCTGCAAACATAAATTCAAGTTCAAACTATAATAAAAGCTATCACACCATTTCTTTCAGAATGGTGTCATTTAGCTTGGTATATAAGAGCTAAAGCACCACAAAGCTTCTAATCCAAAAGACCCCATTCAAAGGCCACATTCTGATCATAACTACTCCAACATTAAGGCGCACTTCAGAGATCTGACCTAATTACAGATTCAAAATACTACCATGTCCTCAGTTAAATTTACTTCTGCCATGCTACCCTTTTTTTCCTTGGGAGCTTCAACAAAAAGAGAGAGAATTGCGATGTTAAAAAAGGCATTCCTCTTTATTGCTGGTGATGATCTTGATAATTTCATCAAGCACTTCCTTACTCAAACTGAATTTGGGAAAGCTCAGTTCCTGCCAACTATTTGAATTCAAAAAGACAATGAGTTCATTGAAAACTTAAAGGATCTCATGAAATCTTCTCCCCAAAAACATCTCCCAGCCTTGCGATCTCTGGTTACTTCCAGTTACTCTTTAAAAGAGCTTAATGATATGGGTTTTAATATAACCAAAAGTGAGTTTGAATACTCAAGAAAAATAAATAAAAATAAAAATGTAAGTTTAAACAAAAAAAGCCAAAAAAATAATAAATATTCATTAAAAAAAGAAATAACTAAAAAAATAATTAAAAAATTGCTGGAAAATTCTTTTGAAACAAGCCAGTTTACAAAAAAAGTGCCTGAAAAAATTTATAAAGATATAGAAAAAGAGATGAGTAATTACTCAACTGAAATTAAATACTCTCTACTTAAAACAAAAAAAGAAATATATGAAAATATGAAAATAAAAAATGAAATTTCGGTTTCAATTTCTACTTACTATAAATTAATCCCTAAAAATATAATAAAAAGTAAAAAACAAACCGATATGTGCAATATTTGTAATTTAAAAAATTTGCTAGAAAAAAAGAAGGAAGAATGTGAAAGTAAAAACTTGCCATTACCAGAATCTATAGACAATGACTTAAAGAATATTAATCAGCACCAAGACTTTTATGTTCATCAAAATTGTGAATATAAAAAAGATATTAATGAATTAGATGATGAGTCTTGTGTTGTAGCTATAGATTATAAAGAAAACTTAAAGGTTGGAGGTGGTCCAATTGAGACCAATAATTGTTTTTATTCAAAAAAACCAATCTCATTATTAGGGTTTGCATTAGTTTTTAAGAAAAACAATAAAATTAAATATGAATATCATGATTTTTTGTCTCAAATATTATCACATGATTCTTTATTTTCAGGTGAGTGTTTTATAAAAATTCTTAAATTAGATAGATTTAAAAAATATAAAAATATAAAAGTATGGACTGATAATGGAAATCATTTTAGATCATATGAATTTTTATATTACTTATTTAAAGAGGCACCTAAATATATTAAGGTTTCTATAAAATATAATTGTTTTGTGGAATGTCATGGAAAAAGCATTGTTGATGGTCACTTTGGTGTAATATCAAAAACATTAAAAGAGAAAGAAAATCATTTTTATATTAAGAATATAAATGATATTAAAAATATTTTTGAGCAAGAAGAAAAAAGAAAAGAGTTTTATAAATCAGCGCTATCAGGCTCAAATATTTTTCAAAAGTCATTCTTTTATATTTATGAGAGAAAAGTTAGGCCTATAAGGAAAGAGCTCAAAGTTAAAAATCTGCGCATTAATCTTTCATATTTGATGAAAAATGGGAAGTTGTATACTTCACCTTTAACATTTGAAAGTTTCTCAGAATATTCTGAGATAACTTATCATTTGAAATCACGTGATGATACCAGAGAAACAAAAATATCAGAAGATGCTAGTGGTGCACTAGGGAAAGTTCATGAAGTAGGGCAGCTTACTAGAGGGTGTATTTTAAATAGAGTTATCAGTCTTTCAAAAACAACAACATTTTTTTCTGAAACAAACTAAGAATATTTATGATGAGCCAAAGATAGGGTAATAGCATTTATAGCTTTGGGGCTGCTATTACTCTCCCATGCAACTCATCATAAATATTTTTGGTTTGTAGTTTGTAGTAGCACTTAAGATATTTTCAGTAATACTATAAGTTGCAATTTTCAATTCTAAAATTGATGATTTATTTTTAAAAAAAATCATCTAGGCCCAAGATCAATTAAAGTTTTGGAATTTGTTGATTGTATTTTAAGCTTTCTGAATAATTTGAATATGAATAATGCGATTAAGTTATAAAAGAATAAATCTGGCGCCTAGGCATAACAAGAAAAATAATGACCCATATGTACACCAAAAGTCAACTCACACCATTTTGTTTGTGAATCAATGTATTTTGGATTGTATTTTGAATGGTTTTGCTTTGTGTATGAGCCCTTTGTTACTGTGTTGACCCATTTTGCCCATTAACGCCAATAAACCCTGTTAACAGAGTGTATATTTTAACCTGAGAGTTGGATTTTGTTTAAATATGAAGTATTTTTGCTTGTCGCCATAGCTTTTAAAACTACTGTATTATCTTTTGCCATTTAAGAGATATGTTAAAGTTTCTAAACTTATATTTCTTTATTCAACCATTGCCTTGTGTTTAGAGCTTCTACAGATTAAAGGTTAATATAAGCAAGCTTAGTGGATTAAAAATTAATTCAAAACTTTCTTTTAACTTAAAATCATATAAAAAAGCTATAGATAAATCATTTAAAAAGTTATTTGATCTATGTTGTTCTGGTAGTAAAACTTTTAAGGTAGCTTAAAAATTAGAGATTTTAAAGCTCTAGACAAATTAAATAATACAAAAAAGATAAAGATATAGATTATAAAGTATTTTTTAATAATATATGATATTTTTATTGGTTGTCTAATTATCAAAATATAATAAAAGTGTTATTTGGAACAAAAAAGACTTAAAATAAGTCAACAAATATATTGGTAATAAATATTTCTTACTCTCTATAAAACTTACCCAGCCTAGAATCTGCTTGTGGCAATGACCAAGCTTTTTTAAAGTTAGTAATCTGGTAGGTAAAAGTCTTATCTAATCCAAGATCTGATGCTGATAAAAAGGTTTTCATAAAAAAGGCTAGCAATTAGAGAAAAACTTACCCATCTCAAGATTAACTTCAGGGGAAAAGTTTATCTTTGTAAATCTAGGCTGGTAATTTATTGTTAAAACTTACCACCCCAAAATCTGCTGTATACTAAGTCTATCTAAAAGGATTGAAGGTTAGCAGTTTTTTGAAGATATTTAACTGATAAAATGCAGGTTTATTTTAAAAAGATTTTAGAATCAAAACATTACTTACCAAGCCTTAATCTACTTCAGGGAAAAAATCTAGGTTTTCTTAATCTAGGTTAGTAATTTAGTGAAAATGACTTAACCACCCCAAGATCTGCTGTTGGCCAAGTCAATAGAAAAGGATTTGAAGGTCAGTAGTTTGAGTGACATGCTTACCTGAAATGCAGCTTCAAATTTTAATTTTGAAAGAAATTAGTTGTTTAAAAATTTTAATTACCTCTTTAAACTGAAATCAGCTTTGAAATTTAAAGCTTAACATTACCTTTAATATTCTTGATGTTTTCTGAAGTAAATAGTTAGCATAGTGTTTATTTTAAAGCTTATCTTTAGTTTGAATTGAATCTAAAGTGTTTGAACTTAATAAGTTAGTATTGAAGTTGGGAGGCTTACCTTGATCATCAAACTCTAATCTTGTCTTATAGATTAAAGATTATTATCCAATCATATTCAGATTGCCACATACCTTGCATCAATTATGAGTGATGTACGTTGTGTGTTGTCAGCTGTTGTTAGACAGATCTAGACCTGGAAATAAACCAATCAAAGTCAAAGATGGCATCTTACGCTCCAATGAAAATCACTAAGTTTTATTATGATTTTTTTAGATCTTATCTTTTTTTGAACCAGACTATTTTAAATCCAATTTCATAATATTTTACCTTGAATGATACTGCTGCAGGTAGGGAAGTTGCAAGACACTGCCAAGTTTCCAACTCCTCCTCCTGCGGCAGCATCAACTATCAAAACCAACCTATTATTTAGGCGCAACACTTACTGTTGTTGTCCTCAAACAGAATTTAAAAAAGGTAATTTTTCTAAGCAAAAACATAGTAAAAAGCTTCTTGAACAACTGGAGAAGTCCTGAGGTGATTCTATTGGATGGATATAAATGATTCTTATATGGCAAATGTTCACCACAAAACAGTAGAAGGACAGATAGATCACCAACCACTCTCATAAGTGGGTCAAGGATCACTCATGTCACTAGTCAGAATGTAAATGAGTCCTTCACCCAATTTGGAGTGAAACCCATTTCAAGGAGAGAGAGAGGACTGAAGGATTTTGCACTTGAAATGTGATCCCATCAAAGGCAGAATTGATAATGCATGAATATTGGGATTCACGACATTGCCCCCTTATAGATTGGCCTTTGGGGGGTGTACTTGTTAAAAAACTTAGTGTGTACTTGGGCAAAGGGGAGTCCTGTAGACAATAGTTTGGCAGTGTACTTGGCACCCTGTTTAAAGTTTGCTTCTAGAGGGCCAATCCACAGAGAGTCTAGCTTGTTAGCTCTTCCTCCTACTTGATGTTGATAGTAGAGGACTGGGTCTCTGACTTGGAATTCTGGGAGAGGAGCACAGCCAGCCTTACTTGGGGTTAACTCCAGGGCCTTGGCTTTATAGGCAGACACATACACAGAATCTTGGATGTCAAATGTGCAATTGAATAGACCTTTGATATGCTCTTCAGGATTAGAGGCAGCATCAGAGGTAGAGAGCTGCATCCCTAAGAGAGAAGGAGTGGTAGCCTCTCTTCTGTATAGCATGGCAAAGGGGGAGTAACCAGTAACCCTATGATTGCTAAGATGATAGGCAAAAATAGCAACTGGCAAGTACAGATCCCAGTTGATAGCATCAGAGTAAGTCAGTTTCCTCATGATAGACACCAATGTAGAGTTATTCTGTTCCACAGCTCCATTAGTGGAAGGATTGTAAGGGGTGGAGAAAGATTGGTGGGTCCCTAGTGCTTATACTACAGAGTTTACCAAGCAGGCGTTGAATTTAGACCCATTTTCAGAGAGTAAGACTTGAGGGCATCCATAGTAATATAGGATGTCTTGTAATAGGAACACAGTAGTTATCATTACCGTGATATCTTTAGTAGGTCTAGCTTCTACCCATTTTCTGAAATGATCCAAGCAATCAGTATGAATTGACACCCAGTTTTGGATTGTGGAAGAGGACCTACTGTGTCAATACTGATGGTATGGAAGACGTTTTGAGGAGGCACAAGTTTGAACTCATGGGTGGCAGTGTAAGGTCTCTGTAGTTGACAATTATGGTAACTAGACAGAACATCAGGGATCAGCATGCAGAGATTTTCCCAGTAATAGTGCTTATGAAGCCAATTGTAAGTCTTGTCTATCCCTCTATGTCCAGTCTCACAATGGGCTTGCAGGATAAGGGACAGTTGTAGGCTTGGACAGACATAGGGAAAATAATGATGCTGAACCTTTTTGAACAGTTGTTGGTTGCAGATGAGAGTATCCTGAGATAGCTTCTGTAGGGCCAAGCAAGTATCCTCAGTTTCAGTGTCTCATGCTGAGGGGTGACCAATAAGTTTGTATAGTTGATCAGCTTCTGCAGGATGGAGGTCCAGGATAGGCATTTGTGAGAGTCTGTCAGCATTTTGATGTTGTATGCCCAGGCAGTGGAGTAAAGTGAAGCCGTAACCTTGAAGCCAGAGAGCCCATCTAGCCAGACGTCCTTTAGGTTATTTCAACTGATGTAATCACTTGAGAGAGGCATGAGCTATGACAACAATGAAGTGCATACTGTAAATTTAGTGGCAAAACTGCTTGACAGCGTGGAGCACAGATAGGCATTCCTTCTTGGTTACACTGTAATTTTTCTCATGTTTGTTAAGGACTCTGGAGGTATAAGCTACTGGGTGGTCTACACCTTCATCAAGTTGAGCCAGGATTAAATCAATAGCAAGGTCACTAGTGTCAGTGTACAGAATGAACTCCTTGTTATAATCAGGGTATAAAAGAATAGGTGCCTCTTTCAGTCTATGTATGAGAGTCTCAAAATCTTGTTGTTGACTGGCCAACCATTTGAAAGGAGAATTTTGTAACAACTGGACCAAAATTTTGCTGATGTTAGCAAAGTCAGGGATAAATTTTCTGTAGTAACCCATCATGCTTAAGAAGACTTAGGCTTCTCTCAAAGAAGTGGATGGAAGAATTTTGTCAATAGCTTCTAAGTTCTTGGTCACGGGATGTGTTTTGGTTTGAATTACTTCATGCCCTAAGAATTCCAGGTGGTCTTTAAAGAAAGCACACTTGGAAGGCTTCAGCTTGAGTCCAGCTTCTCTGATCTTGATAAACACCTCCTTAAGATGAGCCAGATGGTTGATGAATGTGGCACTAAATACAGTGATATCATCCAAATAGATCAACACACAAGAAAGGTTTAGATCACATAATATGGAGTCCATAGCCCTCTGGAACATATCAGGGGAATTACAAAGCCCTTGGGGGCATACAGTAGCTTTCAGAAATTTTGAGATAAATGTATATTAGTCAGTTTAGAAAGCATGAACTCAGTCTAAAAACAAAATCAAAGTGGATCCAAATCTATTGTAATTTAACTTAAATTTCTTAATTTTTGATTTTGTTTTTAGACTGAGTTCATGCGTTCTAAACTGAATAATATACATTTATCTCAACAGGTTTGAAAACTAATGTGCAAGTAGGTTCAAAAATTACTCAGAGGTGAAGAGGACAGCTTTTTTCCTGTCTTTGGGAGAGAGGCCAACTTGCCAGATACCAGATCCATGGCTGAAAAAAGCTTGGAACCTCCAAGGCAGCAAAGGACATCATTTATGTGTGATAAGGGGTAAGAATCCTTCTTGGTCAAGGAGTTTAACTGTCAATATTCCATCACAATGTGGCAACCTACATCTTTCTTCTTCACATTAAGAAAGAGGGGACACTTAAAGACTATGGAAAGGAGCAAGTAGTCCATCTTCCAGAAAGTACTTGAGTTCTTTGAACACCTGGCATCTTTTACTCTACCCTGTATATAGGGTTTTGCCCAAAAAGGAGGAGCATCACCCATATCAATCTGATGGATGACACCTTTATGTTGCAACTGAACCAATTAGAGTTCAGCACTTGATTGGGGAAGACAACAGTTCAATAGAAAAGACATTAATGAATAAAATAAGGTATTGTTTATTGTAGAATATTGTGATTAATACACTATATGGAGAAAGCCACAAGACCACAGGGGGTGGCATGTTCCATGTAAGGTTCAAAGCTGAGGAATAACTTGTGCGGGGATCAGCAGGTCAAATTGACAGCGCTCCTAATTAGGAAAAAGTGCCCACAATTTGATGCTGTCTGCCTATTATTCTATGTTGTTAGATACATCAAGGTGCGGCTCTTTGAGCACCCCCTGTGTATCATAAGATACGTTAGCAGGCAATGAGGCTGATTTGGTTGAAACATTTAGCCAGGCCATAGTTGGTACTTTCTCTGGCAAAGATGTCAGCAAACTGGTCAAGAGAGTCAAGAACTTTATTTTGTTGTACAGGGGACAACTGTGGTAAGTCTTCAGCACTGAACAAGGACACCACTTGAGGTTCTTCCTCTGGTAAGTTGAAATCACAGAAGGTACTAAAAGGATGCAGCAAGAGAACATCATACACATTTAAGAGACAGCTGTAGCTGTAATATCCAGACATTGTTGGTACTACTTGTAATAGGTATGGTTAAAGATTTGCAAGCTGGAACCCTGTCAAGGCAGCAACAATGGGGTAGATGATCATTAACCATCAGATCACCTTGGAATGGGTATTATACCTGCCAAAGCTCCATTCAAAGTATTTCAATACATAGTAAATAGAGGTGTACACAGCAACAGACATTGTGGAGTGGGGCAAAGCCAGAGGAGACCAAGAACCAGCGTGCAAAGAGTTGAGTTGGCCAGGGTCTCTATAGTATCTTTAGCCCAACCCTTCTGGTGAGGGCCCAAAGGTACCAGGTTATTTTTGGTACCCTCCAATCCCAAGGCAAGCTGTAAGAACAGCTGTGAAGATGAGATGGTTTATCTTCACTGGTTGGGGATTGAGGTTGAGGTTAAACTAATCTAAGGGTTGGCTTAAAGAGTAAGATTTAGAATGGATTTATTGAGGAGGGTATTGCTCTCAATAATTGCACAAGCCATCATTGAGAGGGAATCCCTTATTTATAGTTGCTCCCACTGTGCAAAGTTTTGCAAGTAGGAGTAAAATCATGAAATTGGAGACCCCAAGAGCCTGGATGATGAATGTTGGAATTGGGCATTGGGAATAGGGGCAAATTCTTTTTCTCCTGTAATATGTGGCTAGTTTGGCAATTTCTTGGTTGTAATCAATAGTCTCTTATTGACCTTTTTCCAGATGAAAAATAGGATATGCATTTTTTAAAATCTATTTTGTTACTAGAGGGTATGATTTGGCTTGAGTTTGGGCCCAACC
Organism: Entomophthora muscae; assembly: GCA_014839935.2. Taxonomy (NCBI): domain Eukaryota; kingdom Fungi; phylum Entomophthoromycota; class Entomophthoromycetes; order Entomophthorales; family Entomophthoraceae; genus Entomophthora; species Entomophthora muscae. Next base: position 90,229 of record QTSX02002168.1, on the reverse strand, counting down.
ATGTGGTCTGGGCCCCAGATCCCCATTGGTTTGGATTAGAATTGATACTCAAGCTTGTAGCTTTAGTGCCCTTGTTCTGAAAGGCAGGGATTGTTCTCCAATTTTTGTCCTGTGGCCAGGGAATTATTTGATTGGCCACAGTTAAGGGTGCCCTCTGATTGGCTTGAGGGTAGTGGGGGCTGGCACCTGGGTGGGCAGGTGGCTAGCAGCAGGCTGGGGCCTGGGGAGCAAGCAAGCAGGGGCTGACTGTGCAGTGGGAGGCTGACATAAAGTCACAGTAAGTTCCATAATGCTGGGAATTATTTGGCCAAGTAGGAAGGCTCAGGAAACCAGGAAACCTTTAAAAAATTGACCAATTTAACAGACTTGAATCAAAAAGTTGATTGAAAATGGGTTACAGCTGCTCTGGTTCACCAGTTGAGTCTTAATTCCCCTTGTAAGCTGATGTTGAAAAATCAACGTAATTTAAGGATCACCCAATATGATTTTAGTTATCAGCATGGTCATCAGAAGTTGGTCATTCAAGGGTTCTTTGCAAACTGAACCAGATACTTACTTGTCAATGTGGAAGAAATAGGAGCCCAGGATCCAGGCGGCATTGCTTAGTCAAGTTTGATATATATTGAATAATTTTCACTGTATCAACTCTTAAGAGTTGAGTCCTCTCAAAAATTTACTCAAAAAATCAAATATTCCTTGATATAATCTTTATTTCAAGTGTATTTTGTAGTTGGTCTTTTGTGCTAAATTCCCTACAATTTAATACTTAGTTGGATTATTACAGGAATATGGGGGCCTGTCATTAATACTTTGTTGTTGCCTCTGCCAAATGTTAATTCAATGCCTACCAATCTCAGAGCTGTTCCTCCTACTTTTGAAGCTGAAAATCTGGTGCTATCTCAATGTACTAAATTTTATGCTGAAGACACTCTGATTCTCTTGCAATCCATTTATCTTGGGCTCTTTTAAGTTAGGGTTAATTATTTCACTATACCCTAGTATTTATTTGGAAATTTCACAAAATGATATCTGAAGTTGTGTTGGTGGTTAATCATTAAATCTATGTGGATTTGGTGGGTAATACCCCACAACATGGAGACAGCTTCTTATTATCCCACAATTTTTATCACATTACTCAACTCTTCTACGTCTGAGTTTTTAGAAGCAGTTTGTCATGAATTTGTGTTACTTTTCTCCTGTTCTATTGAGATATCTTTGTTTACCATTTTATTTGTATCAGTTCTTTTCTGAGTTTTTAGTTTGAAATTTTCTTTAATTTTTGGTTTCCATCTCTGGTTGCAGTTGTTGAGACTGGATCTTCTGTTTCCTATTTCCGCCGCACTATGTCATTTTGGCATCCAGATTATTTTCTTGCTCCACCTACTGATGAAATTTTGCGTGAAGTTTTGTCAGCTTTATCATTCTATTCCATCTCTAGCCTTAGTCACAAATATCAAGTTTACCATGTGATGACAAATTTTTCAGAGGATGCTTGCAAATGGTTGTTGTCTGTGGTGAAGAGCAGTCCATATGTTTTAACTGAAAGTGCATCTTTATACCCTTTTTAAATAATGCTTGTGTATCTATTGAGGAGCTTAAAGTATATTTTAAGTTATACGCCTTCCAGCAGGGTACAACTCTGCTTTTGGTATTCCTTCCTCAATTTCTTACCTACTGCTGTACAATCAATGTTCCTGAGGTGAATAAACTCTCAGCATTGTGGTTAGCAGTTGACCAGACTGTCCAGGATTTGGAAGTTTGGGATTCCCTGCTAACCACAACTGAGTCCCTTGTAAGCCCAATTGTTTCTCTGGTCTCAAATATGTTGACTTCCAAACAAGGCACTATGGAAATTGAAGCCAAACCTGCTGCTTGCTCCTGGTTTTCTGGTAATTGTCCTGCAGTGGCTTTGACTAGTCAGAGTTGTGATTGCTCCCCTTGCTTTCTTCTCAGTTGCAATTGGCAATTTTGAACAAACCCCTGAGGTAAACAAAGTGCCAGTGGTGGCAACCACCAAGAGTTTGTTGGCTATGCTTCAACACACTGTGCCCACAAAGTCTTTGGTAGTTGAGTCCAAGGAGGTGCCTCTTGTTCCAATTGATTTTGATTGTCCTGTTCTTCCTGAAGCTGTCCAAGAAATGATTGAGTGTTACTTTCAGGAGCACCCTGCCTCCTTAGCTGCTCTCTGTACTGCAGATGAGAAGCAAGATCCTGCTGAGGTTGCCTTGTTTGTAGCAAATAAATCTACTTATGGTTACTTCTTGTTTTATGGTAGTATAGATAACGGTCAAACTATCTATCAGCCAGAAATCCTGTTAGATACAGGTGCTTCTGAGAACTTCATGAGTGTTGAGACTGTGGATTTGCTGCAACTCAAGTATCATCCTGGAATGCTGGTTAGGGGTGGAAACTGCAAACATTTACCTCTTTCCAACTTAAGAAACCAGTGATATTTGTGGTTGTGGGTCAATCCTTTACTGCACAGTTTTCCATATGCTCTACTCTTATGTACCCTATTATCTTAGGAGTAGGCTGGTAGCAGGACCATAATATAGTAATTATTCTAAAGGAAAAAGCATTGTAAGTAGACCACTCTTCAGGTATTATCATTTGTATACTGTTGTTGGATTTGTTGGAATTAGAGCAGTCTTCACAGACAATTGAGTCAGTTCCTGTTCCTACTCCTGTGAGTTCAGACTTACTGGCATGCCTCAGCCTTGATCTGTGGAATTTGACGCCACTAGGGGCAAGGTTCTTTCCAAAATACCCAGTTTGACTTTGACTTTAAAGTTACTGTTGATCTGATTTTTATTTTTTCTCCTATTTACCCTTTGACTTTAAAGGAGGATACATGCTTGGAAGAGTGGACTAGTGATATGTTGGCTAAGGGATACATCTTCAAGAAGGCTTTATCAATTTTCTCTCTGCTGTTGTTTGTCCAAAAAAATGAGTCTTTTAGATCTTGTGTTGATTATGGAAATTTGAATAACATCACAATTCCTGATCCCTACCCTTTGCCTCTAGAAGCACAAATTTCTTGGTGTATTGAGAAGGCAAAGGTATTCTCAAAACTTGATATCTTTAATACATTCAATCAGATTGGGATTTTAGAGGGAATGGAGTAGTTGAAGGTGTTAAGAACAAAGAAATGTATCTATCAGTTCCACATTATGCCTTTTGGATTGAAGAATGCTCTGGCTTGCTTTCAGCGGTTGATTGACTCAGTTTTGGGAGATCTCCTAGGTGTATGTGCAATTGCGTACATGGACAGCATCTTGATATTCTCTCTGGATGAGAAGTCGCATAAAGACCATCTTTCAGCAGTTGTAGAGCGCATCCTCCAGGCTAATTTAATCATCAAAAGGAGTAAGTGTGAATTCTTTAAACGTAAGGTTACCTTTTTGGTTAATATTATCTTTGAGGATGGTCACACTATTGCCCCTGACAAGGAAGCAGCAGTTTGCAAGTATGCTACTCCTATGACAGTATCTCAACTCTGTAGTTTCTTGGATATATTCACGTTCTTGAAGAAATTCACTCCACACCTGTCTGAAGTGGCCGCCCCTTTGTATTCAGCTAGTGGAAAGACGTCCTTGGTCTGGATGCCTGAGTGCACAGAAGCGTTTGCAGCAGTCAAGGCTCTTTTGTTGTCCTCCCCAGTGTTAAGACATGTGGATCCTGAGCTTCCTTTTGTGGTTTCCACAGATGCCTCTAAATATGCTGTGGCTGGTGTGCTGTTGCAGACATCTAGCAACAGGATTGAGAGACCTGTAGGGTATTTCTCCCGGAAGATGGAAGCTTGTGAACACAATTACATGATCTACGACAAGGAATTGTTGGCAGTTGTGAAATCTCTGAAGAATTGGCATCACCATCTAATGTTAGCGTGTCATCCTTTTGTAGTAAGAACTGATCATAAAGCTCTTCTGTACTATTGTCAACTCAGGGTTTTGTCAGGCTGCCAATATAGATAACATGGGGAACTGGCAAGATACAAGTTCCGCTATGAGTTCATTAAGGGAATGTATAATCACTTGGCGGATGTGTTGAGTAGAAATCCATCCCATCTCCCAGATGCTAACATGGACGTTGAGTTTAACACACATAATTTGATTTCAGATGAGGCTGTGGTTCCCTTTGTACTAACTCTTCCCGCTACGCTTGCTACCATGTCTTTAACCAAGGGTGAAGACTTAGACTTATATTCCAAGGTTAAGTTCTTACAGCCTCTGTCCAAGGGGTATGATAGGTTACTGGAACTAGCATGTGCACATCTGGTAGGCCAGCAGCAGGGTTATCACACAATAGGACCTGTTTTATATCATCAAGGTTGCTTGTGGGTTCCAGAAGAAACCATTTGGGATTAAATCATGGAGGCCTATCACACCTGTCCTATAGCAGGCCTCTTGGGAAAAAATAAAACAGTGTAACTAATTTGCCGACAGTTTTCTTGGAAAGGTTTGACATTTTAGGTAGTGCTTTTTTAGAGACTTCCTGGTATATGTTTGATCCAAGACAAGCCAAAACAAGAATACTGGATTGCTGATTCCACTGCAGCCTGCTGCAGGCCCCTGGACGTCAGTGTTGGTAGATTTCATCAGTGAACTTCCAAATTCTAAAAGGTTTAATGCAATCATGGGGATGGTAGATTGATTCACAAAAATGGCACACTTTGTACCCTGCTCAACCACAATTACTTTGGTGGAAACAGCTAGGTTGTTTGTAAATAAGATCTTCTCCCTACATGGCATCCCAATAGAGACTGTGAGTGATTGTGGGTCAAAATTTATTGCTTAGTTCTGGGAAGCTTTTACTGGAATTCTGGGTATCAAAAGTTTTGTTCCACAGCTTATCACCCCCAATTCAATGGACAAACAGAGAGGATAAACCAAAGTTTGGAGGTTTAACTACGTTGCTACACTAATGTGCAACAAGATTACTGGTGTGCTAACCTACCCAGGGCAGAGTTCACTTATAATAATGCCCTGCAGATGTCAACTCAAGTCTTGCCATTATATGCCAATGTGGGTTACAATTCCTTGTCCAACATGGGTCCTTGATTGATTAGCAACATGAAAGCTGCAACTTACCAAGCTGCTGCATTGAAGCAGGTTCATCAGGAGCTACAGGTTACTCTTGCTGCTGCTGTGACAACTTACAAGGAATACACAGATTGCAAGCGCCAAGAAGGTCCTACCTACAGGCCAGGTGATCTAGTCATGGTGGATGCCTGTAATATGAAATTGAAGTTTCCTTGTTGAAAGTTAGGTCCCAAGAGAGTTGGTTCCTTCAAAGTTGAATGTCAAATTGATCCCTCCGCATATTGGTTAGATTTACCCTCATCCTTCAAGATTTTCCATACCTTCAATGAATGTATACTTACTCCCTTTAAGGGCACAGAGGTTCCTTCTTCCTAACCCATTCTTGTGGAAGGAGAACTAGAGTATGAGTTGAATTTTTTTTTGGTCTCCCGCAAGAACTGACATCAACTGGAATATTTGGTGTCTTGGAAAGATTATCCTGATTCTGAAAATTCATGGGTTTCTCACATTGATTCTTCTGATTCCACAGATCTTATCCAAGAGTTCTACCGTTGCAATCCCACATCCATTGGTCACCCTGAGCTTACCTTAGCAGCAATGAAGCTTCCACCTGCCCATAAAATCTTCTCCTTGTCCCATCTCCCAGATGGTGGCATTTTACCCCAGGATAAAACAGAGGGTAATGTCATGGTAAGTTCCATAATGCCGGGAATTATTTGGCCAAGTAAGAAGGCACAAAAATCCAGAAACCCTTTACCAAAATTAACCAATTTAACAGACTTAAATCAAATGGTTGATCAAAAATGGGTTACAGCTGCTCTGATTCACCAGTTGAGTCTTAATTCCCCTTGTAAGCTGATGTTGATAAATCAACGTAATTTAAGGGTCACCCAATATGATTTTAGTTATCAGCATGGTCATCAGAAGTTGGTCATTCAAGGGTTCTTTGCAAACTGGACCAGATACTTACTTGACAATATGGAAGAAATAGGAGCCCAGGATCCAGGCGGTATTGCTTAGTTGAATTTTGATATATATTGAATAATTTTCACTGTTTCCACTCTTAAGAGTTGAGTCCTCCCAAAAATTTACTCAAGATATCAAATATCTCTTGGTCCAATCTTTATTTTAAATGCATCCTGTAGTCGGCCTTTTGCGCTACATTCCCTACAATTTAATCCTTAGTCAGATTATTACAGGAAGATGGGGGCCTGCCATTGGTACTTTGTTGTTGCCTCTGCCAAATGTTAATTCAATGCCTACCTGTCAGGGATTCCTTCCTTGACTACTTTAATTATTTTTACACTTCTGAGCAAGACACCAAGGCCAAGGAAATCAACAATCAAATTATAGAAACCAAGGTTGTATATGGGATTGAAGCCAACAGGGATCAAACCCAAAACCCTAAGGATGAACCAAATGTTAGCATACAATCAATACTTCAACATATATTACCTTTTTATGTTGAATTAATTCATTTGAACTTTGTTTTTGTGTTTATTCCTATGTCCAGGATGTTTAATAACCACTTAGTTGACGTCATGTACCCGCTACACTCTGATTGGCTGCTTGAGCCACAATTGACATTCCCAATCTTCTACTGATCTATACTTGGTCAAGCTCTGCACTTGTTCTTCCTGGATATTAAGAATAACCACTGCTTAATTGTGCCTTTACATGTGGCTTTTTTTAAGCTCCTCTTGTTGATTCAGGTTGTTATACCTAATATTAAGATCCAGGTCTACTCCCACATGGTAAATGACATACTCTCAGCCTTAATTCCAGTAAGACTTAATTTTAAACCCTCCCAATCTCATTTTCCCTCTTAAATATTTACAGCCTCTACTGGGGTATTTAAGGGAGTATGATTTTTTATTTCTACTTGTTCCAACAATAAATACTTTGTTCTACTCTACTCCTGCTCACACTTATCTTCTGATTTCTCATTTGAGAGCATGAAAGGAATTTTATTCCTGTCCTGGTTTCTATTCCTCCTGCTTATAGTGGTATTAGGTCTTGAAACCCCTACTCCCACCACTGACTGGCACAACTCTTCCCCCAATGATGCCCACCAGAAGGATTCTCTGGCCAATGGGTGGTTCAAGTATCCCTCTGGTCACTGGGGAAGAAAGTTCCATTATGGTCACAACATCACTCCTCCTCCAATAGACCTATTGCTAGTTAGACCCAACACATCTTTCTACCTGTTGACATACTAGGTAGGGTATTACCTATTGGGTCAGTTCAGCTCCATGATGGGTAGATTTGCTTATTTGGGCCACTTGGGCCACCTTGTCATGGTCACAGTGGCCATTGGTTTGGTCATTGTAGGACTTAACATAGGGGCCTTGGCCCACTAGATTGGGGGATTGTTTCCCCTCTAGTGGGTCCCTGACACTGCCAATCTTGGAGCTGTTCCTACTCCAGTCAAAGCTGAAACTCATGTGCTATCTCAATGTCCTTAATTTTATGCTGAAGACACTCTGATTCTCTTGCTAGCCATTTATCTCAGGCCCTTTTGATTAGGGTTAAAGGCTTTTACTTAACCCTAGTATCTCATTTGGAAATTTCATAAAACAGTATCTGAAGCTGTGTTGGTGGTTAATCATTAACTCTATGAAGATTTGGTGGGTGATAACCCACCACATGGAGACAGCTTTGTATTATCCCGCAATTTCTGTTATACATAGGGTGCTGGCAGGGGCCTGCACAACTGCGGTGGGTGCCTGCCTGGATGATAAATTATTTTGGATTTTCCAAGTCCTGTTTTATCTTTAATTTTATTTTCCCCATTTGGGAGGGGGAAATCCAACTTGTATTGTAGATTATTTGGACTAAAAATCCCCTTTTTCCCCAAATTGGCACCTTGATGGAAATTTGGTTAATGTCAGGAATATTCCTGACAGTAGTCAACCACTTGACCTCAGAAGACATTGATAGGTATAGGATTTAGGTTAGCTACAAGTAACTGCACAGCATCTTTGTGTAAAAAATTATAGGATTCCTGAGTAGAGATGAGGCTCATTACGCCCCAAAAATGAAGGGGAGTATAGCTATAGGAAGGTACACTCAGGAAATCCATGCAAGATCTGGGAGTCAATTATAACTTGAGACCCAGGCAAAATGGTCACAGCTGAGGTAGCCAAGAGGGGGACTCTATCAGCTGCAGGACAGGCTGGGGGAGGATAATTTATGTTGAAGAAGTGCATGTGGTACTTTAGGGTGAAGATTCCAGAAATATGTTCTAGGAAAAACGTCTCAAGGTGTTTTTCAGGCATCTTACCAGGCTCTTTGAAGATGAGAGAAACTTTGCATCCAAGGATGTACAGGTACCCATCCTTCATGTTGATGATCCCATTGTATTCTCAAAGGAATTGAGTGACTACCAATAGATCATAGCTCTCATTCTCCAGGACTATAGCAGGTGCAGCAAGGAGTAGCTTGCCAAAGTGCATAGGGAGGGCCAAGTACACACCAATAGCCCATGTTGTGGACAGTCCAGCTGTCCCATAAGTCTGATGATAGTTGAGGTCTGGGGCTAGCCTGAGCTTTTTCACTAACTTGGAGGACACAAAATTGACTGGAGACCCAGTTTCAAGGAAGGCCTTGATCTTCATCTTTTGAATGAATATCTCTACCAAGTAGTTGTACAACCAAAAGGGGGAAGGACAGCCAAGACATCTTGTGCTTCATACAACTCTTTATCTCACTTCTCTAGCATACACCTGAGGCCGGAAATTTTTTATAAACGGTCTGCAGGGGAAGCAGAATGGAGACGTTCTGGAAGACAGCGTCAGCCACTTCAGCGGCTTCTTCAAAGGTTTCCACCAAGACAGGCGGCCTCTTGGCTTGAGTGAGGTAGGGTCTTGAAACAATTTTCTTCACATCAGCAAAAATTTTGGCAGAGGTGATAGTTTTCCCAGAACTTAGTTTATGGGGGAAGGGAATTATCTCAGGTACAGCAAGGAAAGAGTAACCATAGGCATAATATTCTTCAGTGTCCAATCTCTCTATCTCAGAGTTATCTGAAATGTTGTGGAAGATGAGAAAGATAGGTGTAGTTTGGGAATCAGATGCATCATCAGAAGAGGTGAAAGGAGGTGAAGGGGGAGACTGTGAAGAATTGTCAACTGAGAGTGTCTCCACCTCTAGGTTGACCTCTCTTTTCCCGCCTGGTTTCTAGGGTCAGATTCTTCAACCCAAAGATTTGTACAAACTTGAGAGTGATGGCCTAACTGTCCACAGTTATGACAGCCTTGTTGTTTGGGCTGATTTTGGGCATTCATAGCTAAGATTTGAGGAGTGTGGGGATTTCTACTTGACACAGCAGCTCAAATCTCTTGTACCACTGAGCCCAAATGGGTGAGGTGCATATCTTGAAAGCAGGATTTTAATACTCTTCATAGACTTAAGCATAGCATTGTGTGCTTTGAAGTGCAAACATAAGAGCTGGTTGACCTTGAGGGCCTGGGCTCAAGCAGTAAAGGCTTCATGGGCAGTCAACTGTTTACTCGTTATTAGTTGCTGACCCTCCACATAAAACCTATCAACAAACTCAGCCAGAGTCTCCTTAGGTTTAAAGGCATGTGCTTGAACATGTCCTTCTTCACTTCTAAGCTGAGGTCTCTGCCAAACTCTTCAATCAGTAGCTGGTTCATCTCTTCCCAAGTAGTAATGGAAGAAAGCTTGGGTACTGTGACAGAAATTGACAATAATAAGAAGCTGTCTCCATGTTGTGGGGTATTACCCACCAAATCCACATAGAGTTAATGATTAACCACCAACACAGCTTTAGATATTGTTTTGTCAAATTTCCAAATGAGATACTAGGGTTAAGTAAAATAATTGACTCTAACCAAAAGAGCCCAAGATAAATGGCCTGCAAGAGAATTAGAGTATCTTCAGCATAAAATTCAGGACATTGATATAGCACCAGATTTTCAGCTTCAACAGTAGGAGGAACAGCTCTGAGATTGGTAGGCATTGAATTAACATTTGGCAGAGGCAACAACAAATTATTAATAGCAGGCCCCCATCTTTCTGTAATAATCCAACTAAGGATTAAATTGTAGGGAGTGTAGCGCAAAAGTCCAACTACAGGATGCATTTGAAATAAAAAAATTAGACCAAGAGATATTTTGATTTTATCGAGTAAAATTTGGGAGGACTCAACTCTTAAGAGTTGAAACAGTGAAAATTATTCAATATATAACAAATTTCAACTAAGCAATACCACCTGGATCCTGGGCTCCTATTCCTTCCACATTGTCAAGTGAGTAACTGGTCCAGTTTACAAAGAAACCTTGAGTGACCAACTTCTGATGACCCTGCTGATAAATAAGATTATATTGGGTGACCCTCAAATTATGTTGATTTATCAACGTCAGCTTACAAGGGGAATTTGGACTCAACTGGCAAACTGGAGCAGCTGTAACCCATTTTTGATCAACCATTTGATTTAAGTCTGTTAAATTGGTTAATTTTGGTAAAGGGTTTCTGGCTTTTTGTACCTTCCTACTTGGCCAAATAATTTATCAGCATTATGTAATTTACCGTGAAAGATACCACCACCTCTTGACAAGTAGGGTGGAGGCAGGTCAAGATATGCTCTTTCTTGATCTCATCAAAAGCCCTACACATGAAAGTTTCATATATGGTAAGGAAGGTGGCAATTGTGGACGTCTTTGGGTCAAAGACTTGCTTGAAGGTAGGTTTGAAGTGAGTCTCAGGGGTAGGACCACCATTGTTACTATCTAGCATATTGATACACAGAGATAATTTGGCTTCATATTCAGAGAGGGTTATTTTGCCCACAGCTGGCAGACACTCTCATCAAAAGTAGTCAGTGTATCAGTGTTGTGGGAACTTATGTTTTTAGCTTGATCAACATGCTGCTCAGTAACGTCCAGTTGACAACCATGTGTGATCACCACTGTATAAAGCTCAGCTAGTTGGGAGGTCAAAGATGGGCCAACAGACAGAAAAGGAGAGAATTGCTCATTGACAGAGTCAATCAACTCAGTAATCTCCTGAAATTCTGTGTCTAGGGCATAATGATCCTGCTTCATATAATCAACTCTATTGAACAGAGCAATCAACTCTCTAGTGTAATGAATACAAGGCTGTAAAGGTATTCCTGGGCAGCAGCCTTTATCCTCAGAGGGCCTCTATAAGCTGGTAGAGTCTGTGACAACTGCTTGTAACTCCAAGATTTTTTTGGAGTGTAGCCACCTGAGTGATAAGTACATCCACCTGAGGATCAGGTTGGGGTGTAGCTTCTGGAGTAGCTTGGCTTTGTGTGGTAGTGCGCAACTCATGGATAACATCTCATATCTCTTTCTCTTGTATCTCCAGATCTTCAGAAGGGTGACCACCAGCAGGGGGTTGGCTTAACTTGTCCACACGAGCTTGCAATCCTTGGGTAATAGTAATTGCAGCAGCCTTTTCTTGTATCAATTCATCCTGCATGCCTTGCATACTTTTTAGGCAACGTTAGCTAAGCATTGTAGTTGCTCAGCAGTATAGACATGGAATTCTTTGAGCTATACCACTAACTGCTCAAATTAAGTGTGGTGGGTGTTGAGGGAAGAGTCTGCCTGGGCCTGCCAGGGTTGTTGTAGCTGGTGGAACTCCTGAAGGCGCTCACAAATGTATTCAGGGGAAGAAAAACGTAGGTGCTCAATAGACTTAGTCAATTAAGTTTGGGAGGTAACTGAGTCTCTCTGATTATTAGATACTAGGGATAACAGAGAGTATATCCACTGTTGGTAGGCAGAGAACTGCACTCAGTGGTTGGAAACAGCAGCACAAGAAGAGGAAATCTTGTGAATGTGGAGCCCCAGTACCATCTGATGATGGACCAAGGCAGGTTGGACAAAGGACAAGATCAAGAAAGTAGCAGATTCAGCTGCCAAAAGGAGGTAGTGTAGAATACAAGAAGCAACTATCATCTCATAATATTCTGTAGCTTCAAACTGGACTTGTAGATTAGGGACAGCTCTTTTGCGGGCTAATCCAAGGATCACTGAAGTTGCTAGTATAAATCAGGGGTACCCAGCGGATAGGCAACAAGACAGGGGCCATTAGCCAAGTTCAGAACAGTAGGAGTGATAGGCGGGCTGGTAATGTCTTCTTTCATTGGAGGGCTTGAAACTTCAGTCAAAGTCAGGTCCTGAATTGACGGAGATAAGGGACCAGAGAAGGTAGTTTCAAAGGGAGTAATTGAGGGGCTTAGAGTCCCTGTAGTGAGCACCATTTTTGTTGTGTATTTGGGTGTGGCCAAGGAACACAACAGGAAATCCTAATGGTAGGATTGGGTTTGTACTAAGCCAGAGGTTAGACTTCAGGAATTAATAATGTTGTGAATGCCGCCATTCACTATGCTTTGATTTTGTTTTTGATGGGTTATTTTGAGGACAAATCCCTCTCTTTTGTGTTTGTCCTTTGAAATAAGTCTGGCTCCAATTTGGGAAATTCAATTGTTCAGTTTCCTGATTCTGCACAACTCACTTGCCCCACTCATGCTTGTGGTGAGTGATCCTACTGTCCATGTACTGTTTTGTGGTAAAGCTACACATTATATATTCCATTCCACTTCTACCAATAAAGTTTAAGTTCTATTCACATTTTTTTCTTTGTGTCTTCACGTACTTTGGTGCCTCTCTAGCCACACTAGCAGATATTATTCAATCAGGGCCACAAGGTAATCACATAGCCTTCCCTGCCATTCTAACCAAGACTTAGTACAAATCCAATCCTAAGGTTAGGATTTACTGTTGTGACTCTGTGCCGTGCCTCATATCACAACAAATAAGGAATTTACCTTAAGGCCCTGGGAATGGTAAATATCAGAAATATCCTCTAGACTAGACCAGGGGATGGCCCAAAGTACAAAAATAAACGCAAAGAAAGAGTGTTGATAGAACTTAATTTTTTAGGTGAATCTAAATAATTCTTATATGGCAAATGTATATCACAAAATGGAAGAAGGACAGATAGATCACTGGCCACTCTCATAAGTGGGTCAAGGATCACACATGTCACTAGTCAGAATGTAAATGAGTTCTTCACCAAATTTGGAGTGAAACCCATTTTGAGGAGAGAAAGGGAACTAAAAGGTTTTGCACTCAAAATGTGATCCTGTCAAAGGCAAATTTGATCATGCATGAACATAAGGATTCACAACATCTATAACACAAGATTTCTCATATGATTCATTAATCTCTTTTTTATATTCACTATTTTGATGAACATTAAAGTTTTAGTGCTGATTAATAGTCTTTAAGCCATTTTTATAGATTTTAGTAGTATTAGGTTTTTTGAGTTTTTGTTTTGCTATCACAAAGGGTAGACCCTCAGGACTCCAGACCACTGATGGACAAGAACAGCAGAGATTGAACCTGCTGCCCTGAGTTACAGCGTCACACATTAGGTTTCCCCATATGAGTGAGTGAGTGTATCAAGGCCTCAGTGTACTACTCCCAAAGGGCTCCACCACATGTGGAGCATGCTTGCCTCAGAAAGCTTCATTGTTTTTTGACTCTTTGATCAATGTAGTAAGACAGAACTAACACTTATATAGCCTGCAGGCAAAAGGAAGGCTCATTGAGACCAACCCCAGGAAAATTCAACTCCTGTTTTTCAGTGACACCCAACAGTCAATTTATGGGTCATATTCCTAGGAAGTCTGACAGCACACCATCTTTTTCACTGTTATTTGTACTAGCAAGGTATCAACCAAACATTCACAGTAGAGTGCCCCAAGAAGGCAACCATTCATAACAATCTCATCACAATGATAAGTTTTTTACTTTCACATTATCCCTTCCTTTTTTTCTTGTGGATTTTTAAATTAAAAAAATGCCCATATCAGTTTTTTTTACTTTTTATTATGTTTTTAGGGATTGATTTATAATAATTTGGAATTGAAACTGATATTTCATTTTTTTATCTTCATACTTTCATATAGTTCTTTTTTGTTTTTAATAGAGAATATTTTATTCCAGTTGGTTGCCTTCTGCAGTCTTGCCAACATTTCAGTGCTTTCAAAGAGCTAGCTCAATATTTGTTGAAGTCATCTCCTGCTTGCTACATTGCACAAGAATCCAAAACTAGTGCTTGGTACATTTGTTGTTGAATCATCATACACCTGTTCTCAGTTTGCATTGGTTGTTGTGTGACTGGACATTTTTCCCAAATAGTGCACATTTTCCATGAAATTAGCTTTTATTTTTATCTAAAAAGTTGATATTTTCTGTGTGACTGAACCTATGCCTTCCAAACTGGATAATATTTTTTTATCTCAACAGGTTTGAAAAATACTATACCAGCAGCCCAGTAAGCAGCCAGGTCTTAGTGATCCTGTCCATCTAACCCATGGCACAGGAGAAGACAATCCAGACTACTTCTTTATAGCTGAAGCTATATTTGGACCTTTTTATGCTACTGGATACACACCTAACTCAGACCAAAAACAGTTGTTGAGTTGCACTTTGTTACTTGACATACCAAAGAGCTTGGGCAAAAGTCTTGAATATGTAAGACTTGAGGTTCTGGCTTTAAGCCTGTTTGGTATGTATATGAGTAAAAATGTGATCTTACTAGCAAATGGAAGATGAGTGCTGAAGATTAAATGCCAAAATTAATGAGCAAAAATGAGCTTAACTTTATTGGGAAAAAGGGGTGTTCAATTTTATACCCAAAGGTTTGATCCTAATAGCCTTAGTAGAGATACTACAAGTAGCAAGAGGCTGGCAAGGATTAAGAATTCTTAACTATTGGCATCAATCCATATTTGGGTAAGGTGAATACCTCAGGACAAAAGCAAAAGGAAAGACTTTTGCAGATATCACTTTGCAAACTACCATTCACAAGGACAATTAAAACCCCTAAAGAGTTAAAGTTCACAGAAACAGTGGACTGACAAAGACATCTTACAATATATCAGGCCTGAAAGCATAAAAGAATCTTACCAACTAGTAAGAGATAGCCAGTTAATTACAGCCAACTCTCTCATCTTCATAAGAAAATTTATACTCTCTCTGCCAATTTAGTTTCCATGGAACCACCTTCTATCCCCAAGCTAACAAGACTTTTATCACCAAATCAAAAACCCCTGGTCAGAACAGATAGTTCCTAGAAGTGATATATCTTTCACCCATATAACTGATAGACTCTGCCCTATCAGCATCTGTCTCATGGTCTTTTGTGAATTTTTTTTATCTTATTTGGTTAAGTTAGGGCTAATAATCTGGTTAGTCATATCCTCTTCCTGTGAAATTTCCACACCTAGCAGTCTGGTTAAGAGATAACTGTTTCCTGACAATTATATTAAACTCAAACAACAACTTTTCTTTAAAAATATGTTTTGACTTTGGATCTTGGACATATTAATTCAAGGCTTATAACTTCTTGTCTGGCTTAAAGCTTTCCAACAGAGTTAACCTTGGTATTTATATATCTTTGGCTTGTACAAACCCTTTCCAATATCACACCGTTTACATAAGTAAAGCTGTCACATACCATTCAGAAATAAAGGGCTCTCCTATGTAAATAAAAATACCAGTTTATTTTTAATTTACCTATTTTCTATCGAGTATAACATGACCAAATGCTGTAAAATATCTGATTGATATCTCTCAGAAAGCTGTTTCACCAAAAAGCAGCACAAATTGCCAGGTAGAAGGTGGCCCTGAAGCTCGATCCAAAATATTCTACGAAAATTGACCTCTTGTTCTCCAGGAAAGTCCTAACAATCATACAATCCACACATCTACCGTTTGGCATATCTTCAACCTTGAAAGGTTCTATTCAGAATTCAATAAATATATCAATCTCCACTCAACCCCCTTTCTTTTATTATACGTTTCCCAAAAGTATATATATGACAGAAGTACATTGGTGATATTTGTGTAAAGGAGATATTTTGATTCAGGTATTTAGTCTCATATCATTAGCTTACTTTATTTGGAGATAGCTGGCCTTAGCCAAGATGTAACTCCAAGGCACTATAAACAGCTGCTTTTTGTATCAAATCTTGTACAAAAAGGTTGTAAAGCTAGTTCTATCTTGTTTCAAATCAAGGCAATTTTAGTCATGAAGTGATTTCCCAATTTGCCATAGAAATTTATAAAAAAACACCAAAAATTAATTTTAAAGATCGATAAGTCTAAAAAACCTGGAAAACTATTTGAGATGGCATAGGTTGAAATGGTCTATCATAAGAAGTTAACCATTAATCCAAGTGGATCTTCGCCACTGCTTGAATTATTGTCACTAGTAATCAATCAGCTGGCTCGATTACAGGAAGTATCCATGCCAAGATGCAATGGAAGTTAAGTGTTTTTGGTTTTTTTATAAATTGGCGGCAGAGGATCACACCGTTCAAAAGCCAATAGAAATGTTAAATGAAATTATCTAAGAAAAAGTTGCTTTAACCCCTACAGCAGATGATTCAGCTCGAAGCTGCAAAAGTGGCCGGGAATTGAAACCTGGGGTTCCTAGCTGCAAGGGGAAGAGTAGGGATGCTTCGGCTCAGCCCCGGCTAGCTTTCGGCTCAAGGCCGCTTTATCTAAAACGGCTTTAATAAATAATTAATCCATTTTTAAATGAAATATTTGATAAGAGTGGCCAGGAGCCAGAAACTGGCCGCGGCTGCCCGGGCTTGGCCGAAGCAGCCCTAGGGAAGAGGAATATATGTGCGCTATGCTGCACCAGCATGGATGGCTTTGAGGCGTTTGATTGGATGATGAAAAGTCAAATAGAGTGATATGTAAGCTAGATTTCTCGCCAAGGCCTTCAATGTGGATAATGCGCTTGGAAACATATTGCATCAGGAACAAAGAACGTTGGTTTACACATGTGGGGCGAGATGACGAAATAGACGGATCTGGCGAGATTGGCAGAAGGCGCCGTGCTGTAAATCATTTCGCTGCTAATTTGGTTGGTCGAGACTGCGATTGGACAAAAGTTGGGCAAGCGCAATGCTGGTTGGTGAGTTTGGTTCCCCATTATGGGTGCGTCAGAATGGGAGCGTGATGCATTTTGGGTGTGGGTTTATCTTCCCATAATCTGGCCCACTTCCTGGCTTACAGATTGCCATAACCACGATACTGTCTCTCCAAGTATTATATGACTTCCCTTTCTCTAAATAGTTCCTATTAAACTTTCCTTTTCTTGCTCTCTTAGACATGTCGAATTACTCTTTTTCAAATGAAAACCTAGAGGCCTCTGATCAAGAGTCAGCCCCCCAATCACCTTTTCAACCCATGGCGATCCAGAATCTCCTAATCCCACCTACATCTCAACATAATCAACCATCACAATCTCCCTCCAATACCCCACCTGTTTTTTCCAGATCTCCCCAAGCCCAACCTATTCGCTATAACCCTATTGTTTCACCTACCCTAATATCTAATGGCCGATATGCTCCGGGAAGTCTTCTCTTCAATCAGGATATTTCCCAAGAAGAAGAGGCCCAATCTCCCGAACAAGTAGATACATCTTCACATGGCCGATCCGCCTTATTTCTATCACAGTTTCAATCTATAAGGTAAACGCACACTCATATTTAAGCTTATGTTTCAGTGGACATAACATTTCCCAAAATGGCATCAGAACAAACTCTTCTGAATCTCAAAACTACAATCTGAATGAGTCTTCTAATAGACATCAAGAAAACTCACGTGATGAGAATGGGCTTAGCTATGGCCTATCAAGGTTAGTAGCTCCCTCTGGAGGAAGCGAGTCTCGGAGCGATAGTGCTTCACCACGACAAGTTCCTTACCACATGTCATTTTTTGGTGGCACTGCTACTCAAAGACTTCCCTCCATGTCACCCATCAGCCTTGAGAACAACTTTGTACAATCTCCTCTTGAATCACCTATATCTAGAGATCTTATTTCGCCCTCTACTCGTACTTCCTTTAACATCGCTCCTCGCTCTCCTACTACCCGCCGATTAAGAGCCAATCAGCAGGATGCCATTACCCGCAGGTTGGTGACATAATTTTCAACAATATTAATCAGTTTAGGTATTTTCGTCAGGTCATGTATGGTTGTTCAAAGCAGACTTGTCAATATTTTTTCTGTGCCTCGCATCCAAGTAAGTTCGAAAGCAAATTCCCGTTTAATTTTGAAGACTTTATTCCACGGGATATCAAGGAGGCTACTGCTCTGTCTTTAACATTATCCCAACATGGTGAAGAATATTTGTGCCCTGATGTTCCTGAAGCCGACTCAAGTGAAAGTAGCGTGCTGCCTGTGCCCCTCCAAAAGACTTTACGAAACGAACTTGCCAGAGATCCTCGCAAACGCCATAAAAACATCAAAATGTGGGCTAGTCTTGAACAGTTGAACAGCTTGGGTATTTCTTTGCCTAAATTATAGACTCATCCCATTCTAGAGCTTCAACCCAATCTACAACTAGAAACTTTAAAAAATAATCTCCTTCAAGCACAACAATCGGGAGAGTTTGAAACTTTTGCTCAAACAGTCTACACGGTGTTTAGCAGAATCAATTTGCTCTCTTCCAGCTTTACACAGGTTTGTCCTTTATAGTAGTGGATAATAACTATAGTTAGAGAGATGAAGATCTTAGGCAGCAGTGCCCCGTTGATTTGGAACAGGTGAAAGAGAGCTACGATTTTATTCTTAAAGAGGTAGAATAGCTTTCCAACTTTTTTCTGACGAAGCAGTGTCCCAAGATGATCTGTGCTTCTATTTTGTCAGGAACAGCCACTCTTTTTGATAAGCTAAAGCTAGGCCTTGAAGTGATTCGAGAGCAACATCTTTCAGCACTGCTCATTGTTCTTCTGGTAAGATAGCTGGGAATATCTCAACTAAATTTAATTCAGAACCCTCTTCTAATGGAACCCTCGAACCACTCTGAAATCCTTCCCAAATTTTGTGATATTTTTGCTGGGCTCTGCGATAAGTATCTTTCCCTGTTGACCAAGTATATTGTTACCAAGCGGTTTGCATCTCATGACCCCGCGAGGGAGGCTTCTCGGCGGGGTAAAGATTTCCAACACATGGTCAGCGTCTTTCAACAGTTTATTACGATGAGGCTGTTGATGAAATCAGACCAATCTGTTACACCAAACAAGGATGAGTTTGTCATGAAGGCTACCACATGCTTAGGATTGCTATGTACGTCCATTAATTTGCATTGGCTTTACTAACGCAAGGTAGATCGCATCAATGAAGACTATGGCCTGATCCCCTATACTGAATTTTATAACGACGCCGTCAATGAGCAGATTGAGATTAAGGAGGATTTCCCACGCTTCAGAAGCAGAAATGGGTATAACTTATAGTTTTTCATAGCTAACTTGGCAGGTTTTCGTTTTGTAACTTCCCCTTTGTTTTGAATCCCGCTACCAAGAGTGATATTCTTAAAGTAGAGAGCATGTTCCAAATGCGACAGGAACTGCAGGATGCTTTTTTTAGGGCTTTATTTGTTGGAGTTAACAGTCCCTATTTGGTACTCGAGATCCGACGTGATTATATTATTCGCGATGCCCTGTTTCAGGTATTTAGTCATTGGATGTAACTAACAGCATAGCTTTCGTCAAAGTCGCCACAAGACCTTAAAAAACAACTCCGTGTCCAGTTTATTGGCGAGGAAGGCGTTGATGAGGGAGGTGTTCAAAAGGAGTTTTTCCAGCTCTTAGTCAGGGAGATGTTTGATCCCAAATACGGAATGTTTACCACTCAGGAAGACCAGCGTCTATACTGGTTCAACCCCAACCCCCTCGATGATGATATTGCCCTTGAAGAATACCGGCTGATTGGCCGACTTATTGGGCTTGCCATCTACAATTCAGTGATTCTTGATTTGCACTTCCCAGGGGCTTTGTACAAGAAGTTGATGGGCAATGCCGTTGGGCTTGATGACTTGGAGGTTGTTGATCCAGTAAGTTTGTTATTTTGTAAGATCTAAAGTTGTAGTCTCTGGGACGTGGGCTGCGCTGCTTGTTGGGTTTCCAAGATGACGTTGAAGCAGCCTATGGATGGACTTTCCAAATCGAATATGAAGTTGTGGGAGAGAGATTCAAATACGATCTCAAGCCTAATGGTGCCAATATTCCCCTCAAGAATGACAATCGCGAGGAGTTTGTTGAGCTCTACATCGACTTTATCCTCAACAAAGCCATTGAACGTCAATTCAAGGCTTTCCGTGAGGGGTTTGATCATGTCTGCGCCGGCAGTGCCATCCAGGTACTCATTTATTCCTTAACTCATCTGATTATTAGCTCTTCCGCCCAGAAGAGGTTGAGCAACTTGTTTGTGGGAGCTCCGACTTGGACTTTGAGGCCCTTGAAAAAGTGACTCAATATGATGGTGGCTTTACTGCAGCTACTCCAGTCATTATGTTTTTCTGGGAAGTGGTTCATTCCTTTACTGAGGCCCAGAAGAAAATGCTTTTGTTTTTTGCAACTGGCAGTGATCGAGTCCCAATTGGGGGCTTAAGCAAACTTCAATTTGTTATTGCCAAGAATGGGCCTGATTCAGACAGGTAGCTACTTTGTTTTAACATTTGCTTATCTACTAGGCTACCCACCTCTCATACCTGTTTCAATGTACTTTTACTCTGTGAATACGGAAGCCTTGAAAAGCTCAGAGAACGATTACTGACAGCAATCCACAATGCTGAAGGATTTGGAATGATTTAACTTGTATTTTACTTGTCTAGAATTGCTATAGTTTCCTGCCCCTAATAAATTTGTATCGTGAGTTATCCCATGCATCGATTGTAACAATAAAGGAGCACGCCAGACCTATTTACCATTGAGATATATTGAAAAATAGAATCAGCAAACCTTAAAGTCCTGTGTCAATACCTGAATTGAGAACCTCCAATCCTCTACCAATTATTTGCTATTTATCAATTAATAATATTGTCCAGTCTTATTAATAGGGTTGCATAGGTTTAGTAGTATCTAGAGTCGATATGGATGCTACACATTTCAACTTTCAATCACTCTCACCTAGGGTTACAGCAGACTCTTCCAGACCGGATTCCAACTCTTGCCTTAATTCAGATAGCAAAACCAGATAGATTCTGAAACCGTGGATCCCCCCCAATTTGGGGGATCAACTTTTTCAGAACGGTTTCAAACGAGGAAGATCTTTCAACCCTTCAGAGAACAGCGGCATCCACTTGACACGCCGTGAAAAATTCTGGGGTGGAACCTAGGTATAAGATAATGTTGCGACTGAGATTACTTCTCCGCCCACTAACGTATCTCACAATACACAGGGAGCGCTAGCAGAGAGGCACCATAACATGACTAACAGTATGGATCAGTCTGGGCGCAATGGCGAATTACAGGCACTATCTCCTAATTAGGAGTCAAGCCAATTCAACACGCTGATCCCTCACTCAAGATACTCCTAACTCCAACCTTATGTTGAACCCACCACAATGCCACCCTCTGGCAGCTTGTGACTCCCAAATATAGTATATTAATTACGCTATTCTCCAATAAACTACATCATATTTCTATTATTGTCCTTTCTATCTGGACTGTTGTCTTCCCCAATCTAAATACCAAACTATTATTGGTCTAGTTGCAACAATAAGAATCACTATAGCACAAGAAACATCCAACATAGCTCACAATTTTCCCATACCTTCTTCCTTTAAAAATCCAAGCCTCTATTAAAATCCAATAGATATAGGTTATATAAGATTCAATCCTACCTACCCATACCAGCCAAGATCTGAAGCAGCCCTCCACCAGTAGCTCAATTGAGGGCCAACCCATCAGAGTTCATCACACCCCAGGTCCGCGCCAGGGGATCCTCTGGAAGCTCAGGAGGGTTGCACCTGACCCGCCAAGTGCATGGCAGGCGCTAGTCTTACCAAGTAACAAATATCAGCTGCCCAACGTCTCACAGCACCCCCACCTATGAGATCTGTGGGAGGGAAAAAGAGATATAGATCCCTAAAATCTATCAGATGTCAGATATACTTCCAAATCAGGAAACAACCAGTGAGGAGACAGTCCATGTATACCTGAAGATGGTAGCCTTTGAAGATGGGATATGACCAGGTGTAGCATACAGCTACAAAGAGATATATGGCCAAGGCTTTCTGTTGATCTGTTGCCAGGGAGTCAGCAGCATAGATTGGTTCACACTCTACCCCAAAAGCTTTGGGGACCTTTTCAGAGAAGGGCAACATATTTCTTGAACTAACAGGTGTGGAATGTACCAGATATAACAGTCTTGTCATTAAAAATCTAAAAGGTGAGTATCAGAATAAATGCAACACGGGGGTAGATAGTTTTAACAGATCAAGAGCATGAGACTACCGGGGCAGGTTGCTGGTGAACCATGGTGCTCAAGGCTTTAAGAAACTTCTCAATGCAGCAGCCTCCCAGCACCTGGTATTTGGTCAACTTACCCACACCACCAACAATTGTTCTGTAAGCACTTACCTCTCCTCACAAGAGGTCTTAGTTTGGAACCCAGGCAGTCAAACCTTGAACCACTGAGCACAGGTTAGCTGTGCCCTGCCCCAACCCAATTTTCTGTGTGGCAACCCCCTTACAATCAACCATAGCATTTAAATATTTGATTGTTGTTAGTGGTTGCTTATGGATGTCCCATTTTCCTGGGTGGTGCCTCCTAGGCCATCCCACATCCAGAAGAACAACCATGGTCATACCAGCTCTAAAGTCATAAAAGAATTAGGCTTTGGCCTGGTTGTGATGGCTCACCCGCAGATATATCTAATCCAAATAAAGGTATGCAAGATTATTAAGCTTTTGTCTGACATCATCTCAAAAGCGGCATCTAGGGATACAGGTGTGGCTAAAGAGCACAAAACTTAGCATACTGTTGCTTAAAAAAAAGATCAAGCTTCACACCCGTAAAGCTTTAACTTCTTGGTACATAGCTCTTATATTTCTTCTCTACAGCTATGTGTAAAATGATATATAGCTGTCTAGTAAAAGCCTAGCTTTATTTGAGTTTGAAAGTTGCCACCAAATCACTTGATTTTCAGTATTAGTACCACTCTAGATGCCTGCCAATCCAGAAAATCAAGCCAATCCCAAGGCCTTCAAGAACAAGGCCACTCCCACCAAAGCCAAAAAGGCCAAGGCTATTTCTGGTCACAAATGACAATTTTCCCTCTTCTATGGGCCAAGACGCTGGGCAGGGGTTGAAACCTGGTTGGCCCAGGCTGCCAGCCCAGAAGGCTGGGCATCCAGCTGCCTGTCATTTTTGTAGCACAATTCCTCCTGTGATTGCCCTAGAATTCCCCTTTTGATGAGAATCCCATATCAGTCTTCCAGAGGACATTACTGAGATAGTAAAGAGCTGCTTCTCCTAAACTGAAGCAACCTCCTCAATGATTAGCTCCTCATTATTTTCCTCAGGAGGGGCAACCAATAGAAACAACATGTAATAATGCTGCTCATCTGTCATTAAAAAGAAATATCAGCAAACAACACATCCATCCAAAGAACAGCACTTACAAATCAAAGAACTTAGTGTTCATTCTCTCAATCTTACCAATGAAGAGCTGCCCTGTTTCAGGGCCATTTCACCACATCAGCCTCAAGACAGCCTGGATGCTTTCCCCCCAGATAGCTGGCTGTGGCGCTCTTGTCCCTGGGAAGTGACCATTGGGTGCCCTAGATAAAAGCCAGAGCCTAACTGGATTGGGATGGTGTTTTACTGGCAGAGCTCTAATCCAAGAAAATTGTACCGTGCCTTTAGTCCTGAAAACCTCTCCAGGACTTTTACTACCATCATGTGATAAAAATTGACAAGTAGTAAGAAGCAGTCTCTATGTGGTGGGGAATCACCACCCAAATCCACATAGAGTTGATGATTAACCCCCAACAAAGCTTCAAATACTGTTTTGTAAAATTTCCAAAGGGTACACTGAGGTTCAACAAAATGATTAAACCCAACCACAAGAGTCCAAGATAGATGGCCTGGGATAAAAATTAAAGTGTCTTCTGCATGGAACTTGGGACATTGAGAAGGTATAACTGTCTTGGTTTTGGATTTGGCAGGAAAGACATCAAGATTCTGGGGCATCAGGGTAACATTAGGAGGCACAGACAACAAAGTACTCAGACAAGGCCCCATCTTCCAGTAATAATTTGACTTAAGATCAAGCTATACAGAATATAGCAGAGTAGACAAAATACAAGATGCATTGTAAAATAAAGTTGGACCAGAAGATATTTGGTTTATTGAGTGATTTAGGAAGATCTCAACTCTTAAGAGTTGAACAGTGAAAAATTCCCAATATGTACCAAATTTAACAACTAAGCAATACCACCTGGATCCATGGCTCCTATTCTGTTTACATCATCTAAAGATTACCCCGTCTAGTATGCAAAAAACCCTTGAGTGATTAATTTCTGTTGACCGTTCTGATAAATGAGGTTGTATTGAGTAACTCTCATATTACGTCTATTTATCAGTGTCAACTTGAATGAGATGATCAAATCCAGCTGGAAAACTGGGGTGGAGTAACCCATTTTAATTTAACAGTTTGGTTTGAATCTATTAATTCAGTTAACTTGGTTAACAGTTTTCTCAACTTTCTAGCTTTGCAACTAGGACAGGTAGTACCAGGCATTATAGAAACTACCATGACATATTATCCTAGCATCTACCCCATGTATCATGACATCTTCTTGAGGGTTTCCTTATGGGGGTGTACAGTTCTTGGAAGAGAAACTCCTTAATGAGAGACTTTCTTTCTCTTGCTGTGAATGCAAGCCCTCTTAAAAATCTGATCCATTTCTCCCCAGGGGTTTAGCTTGTGGAGAAATTTCTGCACTGCTGCCTATACTGTTCCACTTGCTCAGAATTTTGGTAGAAGATATGGGGAAAAGATTACATGATATTACTGCTTAGTAATAGATGAAAGCTGCAAAAGTCTTTTATTTACAGAAGGAAGATTCCCTCATAAACCCTCTGAAATGCAACTCTTTACAGACTTTTCAAGGCCAGCTACTCCTTTAGGGTTGTCTTGTGAAGTCACTGTCCTTTTGCTTCACTGTCATGAGGATGAGTTTCTTCAATTTGAAGCCCAATTCATATTCAAACTTAAGACCCTTTAATAAAAACTCTCTTTCTAGCCCCAGTCCAGTCAACCGCTCTTATATAGCCTCCTTTTCTATTAGCTAATCCCTTATAGGCTGGTGTCAGGGATCCAGTCTTGGGCAGCCGGCCTGTCGTTTTCAAGGGTGACCTGGGCCGGGTTTCTTTGCGGGCAAAGCCCACCACAAGAGGGGAGCTAACTTAAAAGGTAGGATACAGACTTTCCCACCCAGGACCACAGGCCAGTAGCCAGGATTATAGTGTCAATCACCCCCATGAGGATGATGTACACAATCCCAAACAGCTTACCTGTGTGGTCAGTTGGAAGGTTGGGTGAGGAAGCAGGCATAGGTTTTGGGGTCACGGGTAGTTCCATGGGAAGGTTGTAAGCAGGAAGATAGTTGAATTTTCCTCTGAACAACTTGGGTGTTGAAAATATCCACAGGCCTTGTCAGTTGTATCTAACTGCAGATTGTATGCGGGCAAAAGGATCAAGTTTGAGTATCTTTTCTGGGGTGTAGTCTTTTTATTTGGGTTTCAGAGGGTAGTCAGTAAAATGGGTGGGTCCAAAGGGTACACCAGGAGGACAGAAAATGGCGGGCAGTGGGGCAGGAGAGCTAGAGGATCTTGAACTGAATTGGTAGATAGCAAATACAAAATAAGGCATTAGCTGTGTGAGCCAAAAATAGCATAACCTTTATTCAAAAATGGCAATAAGGTTTAAGCGCAGAATCTATAGGAATATATGGCATCCTGCCTCCAAACTTAGTATTTTCCATAAGGGCTTCATCAAAATATTGGGAAAAATGCGGGCGGGTGGCAAGGAGGCCCAGGTGCAGGAGCAGCAAAGTGGCACCTTGACTGGGTGTTCTCTCATTGGTCAGAACGTCCAAATTGGTCACTTAATTTTCTTGATTTTGGGCTGTGGTCACGGGGTCAGGCCCAAAGCCAGGGTTCTCCTTTGGTAGTTGAATTTGATTGGTTACCCAAGAGGACTTCAAGTTCATGAAGTTCACAGAGGCAACTTCTCTACCACCATTAGGTAATTTGAGAGGCTCCTCCTTGGGCGCTACCATAGTTGACCCTGCACTGGTATTCTGGCTTTGGGACTTAGCAGGGGTTTCAGGTTGCGGGAGATCAACCTCAGCAAAACACAGGTGGTCGGATTCTTGGTCCATGGGCCCAGAGGCCCGCAGGAATTCAGGTTCAGGGTTCAAATCCCGCCCTTGGGCCCGGGTTTCCAGGGGTAATGAATTGTCAATCCTGACAGCTGGTTTTTTACAGGCTCAAACTATCTGAACTTTCACTTTTATATAATAAAATAAGCTCTCAAACTTACTTTACCCAATCTCACAACTTTCTCCTGCTGTTGTTAAATATATTTATTGAGCTTTAGGTTATTCCACCAATGAAAAACCATCAGTAAAATAAGCCTTAAACTCAACCAATCCCATTAACCTTCATCATCTTCAAACATCTTAAGCGCTTTGTTTTCTTCAAAGTTTTTTCAAAACTCAACTAGGAAGCAAACATTTCACCAAGCAGAACATTAATCATTTGCGCCTTTTGCTCCAATCTATTTCCTCATTTTCTTCCTTGTTTTGACCCTTTTAAGCTCATTTGTTTTCCATAGAAAATCACCAAGAGAATTGGTTCCCCATTATTTCTTCAACATTTCTCTTCAACTTTGCCTCTGGTGCAGAACTGAGGGAAAATGGTTCACTGAATTGTCCTGCCTCCTGCTTCCTAAGCAGCTTACTGTGAAGAAATATGGAAGCACTGTCATGAATGACATTTCTCCCAAAAGGAATAATGAGCCCCAGCTAGGGGAATCAAACTTGGAACCTTTCTCTGATGATTTGGTGAACCTGGTAGACGCCTGGGCCAGCTGCCTGTGTTGTTTACAGATAGTCAATGAGATAGCTAGAACAGGCAGTGTTTTGGATCTTATTAACCAGGGGAATTTTCAGGCCTGCCTGGCCAAAAAATTTCAGAGCTAATCTAGATTGCTGGAAGTGCTAAACCAACCTGATGTCACCCCTGTCATAGTTGACAGGCTGTCCAAAAAGGGGTTTGCTGCCCAGAACAATGAGTAAAAATCCAAAGGGAACTCAGACAATTGGCTAGAGTTTTGAGCCGCCTGACCATGTGATCTCTGACCAGAAAGTGATCCAGAAGTTACTCCTGAAGATGAACAGTTCATGGGACAAAAGTTGACCCGGCTTATAGTTTCTAGAGGTCTCTTGATCCAGAATGACAGTAACACTGATAGTAATGATGAGGCTATGAAGAAGTTACCAGTGTATTGTCATGTTAAGGTCATTTTAACAGAGGAAATGACAGGCCAGAAGGTAGATAATGGACCCAGAACTCTTGGACCAGAAGAAACTGAGCAACTCAGTTATCAGGTGATGGTTTAACCAGAGCTTAGAATTTTGAATGATATTTGAATCTGTGAATTCTTGTTAAATGGTATTGCCATTCTGAAATAAATAGGATTATGGGACCTTGGTTCTACCATTTTATTCCTTATTTAGTTTAGGTTGCTTTCCACTTCACTACTGTTTTAATAGAAAATCCTGACTTGACATCCCCCATTCTTGAGGAAGTTCTAGAAACCTGGCCCACATTTTATTGTCCACCCAGAGCTCCCTTTGGCCAGCTGCACTTCTCTGATTACACCCTCAAGCTGCAATACAATGAGAACACCTTGGAAAACATCCCCCGCTTTGACTGCCTGGCCAGACAGAGAACCCCAAGAACAGTATATCCCAGTGGAGCCTGGTACAAACATCCAGCCACCCTATTCTGTGAGAAGTAAGATTATTTGCTTGCCTATCAGACAGATATGAAAGCATCCCAAACCCCCAAATCAGACAGACTTCCCTGTGTGATTCCTGTTCACCAGTTCTCAAAGTGTGTCCTGGGTCATAGCCAGGGACCGGCTTGGAGGAGTTGTTATTTCCTAGTAGTGGAAGATGGCTTGCTATAAGTTTGTACTTAGCTTTCATGACTGCAAACTCTTCCAGCACTTTCCCAATAACTAGGAGGACATCCCCACCATGCACCTGTATTTTGGCTGGTGCTAACCCCTCTGTGGGTCTGTATCAGTCTTTTAGCAACCTAGTAAACTCAAATTTCTATGAACTCCCTTCCCCTATATGTCATCTCAATATGCCTAGTTAACCTATCCCACTCCTCTTTGGAGGTTTAACTGGTGCCAAATCTTCTACAACTTTGATAATAGGTATCCTTCTCCCCTTAGCTAGGGTAAAAGATACGGGGAAGCTCACTCATATGGCTTTTGTTTATATCACTGGAAAATTTGGGCAGGGGTCAAAACAGGCCTTTATTCACTTTCAGAAGGAAGATCCCCTTAGAAAATTTCTGGTATATTGCTGTCAGAGACCCACTTGAGAGGGAACCAGTTCCCAATCTGATGAGCCAAGGCCCCTAAGTTAAGCCCTGTAATAACCAAACCAATAGGAATTGTAACCACAGCAAGATGACCAAAGTGCCCTAGGAATGCAAACCAGCCTATCATTGAACTGAATCTACCCAAAAATTAGTATCCAACCAGGTAGGACAACATGTAGAAGGAGGAATTTGGTCTAACCAAGGAAGGTTCTGCGGGTGGAGGTAGAGTTATGGACCAGTCATACTGGAACTTTCTTCCCCAGTGACCTGAGGGATATTTGAACCAATCATTAGCCAGGGACTCCTCTGATGGGAGTCATCAGGAGAAGAATTATTCCAGTCTGTGGTGGTAGTTGGATTTTCAAGGGCCAATACCACAGAAAGGAAAAGAACTAGAAACCAGAACAGGAATTGACTTCCTTTCATGGCTTTAAAAAGGATTGCAAGAGATAAGTGTAGACAAGCTTTAGGATAGAAGAAATATCTTTATTGTTGGAACAATCAGAAATAATGAAAATGGGTTTCTTAAATACACTGGTATTTAACCACAAATATTTGAGAGAGAATTTAAAAATGAGATGGTTTAAATTCCAGTTTCATGAAATGGGTGACTGGGGATATTGTTCTTACCATTATTTGTATTTGGGACTTAATAATGTGATATGTACTTAGGTGCATTGAGAGGTTGATAATATAAGCCACAACAACAAGCAAAATTAAGCAGTGCTTATGCTTAATATTAGTCTTGAACAAGTATGGAGCCTGGTGCAGATATAGAGCGGGTGATTTAGAGAGCGGCAAAAGTATTTTGAGCAGCCAATCATTTTTTGAGCAGTAAACAATGTTGCCTAGCTAAGTACTAACATTTTCAAAACCAGAAGCCAAAGCAGAAGCAAACTTTAAAAGAATTAAATCCATATAAATAGGTAATATAAGATGAATATTATTGTTTGAACTAACATTTGGCTTGCTTTTTAGGTCCCGGATTTGATCCCCGTCTGGCTCAATGCCAGAATTCCAACCGGTTTCAAAAACTTTGTTGTTTACTGTGTGTGTTGTTGTGGAAGGCTTTGACACATTCATAAGATTAATGTAGTCAGGGAAGAATTCCCCAAAAATTGCCTGGGGGTATGGGAAACAATATGGGTTTGCCAATACTTGGAGTCCTCCAACAATCTCTTGGACTCCTTGTACTTGGTCTTGGGCTCCTGCACTTTTATACAGCTCCAGTTCCTTATTTTCAGCTCCAGATTCTTTATCCTAGACTTATAAACCTTTAACTTGGTCTTCAGCCCTATGTGTAGTCCTTGTGGCCTTTGTTATCCACTGTGTGAGTCCCTGAAAAGCTTCAGATAGCTTCCCCTTTTATAGCTCTTTGTTTCAGTCCCTGTTTTTCTTCTCAGAATTCTTGCTTTTAATGCTTAAACTATCCAGTTTCTTCTTATTTACAATATATTAAACTTATTATCTTACTTCAGCCAATGAAAACCCCAAGTATTCTGCTTCATTCCCTCATTTTTTAGGCTTAAACTCTTCAGTTAAAACCTTTAAAGCACTGATTAAACAAGCTTTGATGTGCAGCCAATCAGATACCCAGATCCAATGGTTTTGCTGAAAAGTTCACCCAAATGACTTTCTCTTGACCATGGTTCAAACCTGACATTGTCTTGCTCCAGATAAACAACTACTCTGCATTTCAAACAGTTTCACCGTAATTCCCATCACGTTTCTCTGGCAAAACCAAGCACTTTTGCATATGTTTTACTTAAGGGATTTTTGAACCCTCAATTCTTCAACGTTTCTCTGAGGTTCCCCACATTTTTCAAACATTTCAACACTTCAAAATCAACTTTCACTCTCTTCTTACTCTCTCCAATCAACTCGGCAAAACTCCAGCCTTTGTTCTCAAAGTTTATCTGTCCTGTTTCTGGTTTTTTTCCACACTATCTTGATCAATCCATCTTTAATAAAATTATTTTTAAACAATGCAAATCTTTTCCTTTTCTATTTTTTTCTCATATGATAATCAAATAATCTTTATATCATATTTTCTGGCAGCATTAATCAGTTCTGTTACTGCTTCTTTCTTATTAACAATCCTACTTTCCAGAGTCCAAACCAAGCATTCTTGCTTCTACATCTACTTCTGCCTGTCCTTCTCAGTCAACTTTTAGCCTTTTAACCAGTCCTTCACCATAATCATCTGGTCCTTCAGATAGTCCTTCACCATGATCTTCTGGTCCTTCAGATAGTCCTTTACCATGATCTTCTGGTCCTTCAGCTAGACCTTCCTTATTCAACAACTAGTTCATCAGCCAGTCCTTGCTAGTTCATCACTCAGTCAGCACTATGAACCATCTTGGTTCCACTTATCACTGTGATCTTCCAGCCCTCAACTATTCTTCCCTGTGATCATCCAGTCCGTCTTACTAGTCTTCAATGTTGATCCTTCACTATGAACCACATCAGTTCCAAAATACAGTCCCTGTTGTCAAAGCTGCAAACTTTGGCGCAAGTTTACCGGGCTACTGGAGTTTGACTGGGCCCTCACAAGTGGCATCTACTTAGACCATCCAACCACAGACTATTCTTATGTCAATTCAGTTGTCTTTACTCACCCAGGTTGATTAATTCTGAGCTTTCAGTTGCAAAGTTATCAACTTTACTTTCCAGAGGCCTGATAATACCAGGTTCTGCAGCTGCTTCCCCAAGCAACTACCCTGATAACACCTCTGAGCAAATCCATGCCTCCACTGTCAACTTCAGGACCTCCCCAAAGCCTTCAGAGAAACACAAACAAGGACACCCTACCAGTCTGTTATGTAGAGTGCTTGCTCATAGACCTCCTGTAAGCGTACTAGGGCACATAGAGCTCTCAAAGCTCTTATCTCCTGGAAGCCCACGTTACCCACCAGACTGACAATAACTTCCAGCCTGAGTAGTCCACGCTACCCATCAGACTGGGCCACTACTCGCCCCAAGCAGCCAAAGTTCCCTGCTGGGTGGAGACAACCAACCAGCCCACAGCAGCCAATGTTCCCTGCTGGGCTGGTCCATCATTTGTCTCCAGTAGTTCTCTGTTCTCTACTAGGTAGGCCTTACCTCCCCTAGTAGCCATTATTCCCTACTAGGCCTCTACCTGTCTTTTCACAACTATACAATGACAATCTTCAGCATAGCATTTTTATTTGAAGCCAGATCAACCCTCTCCTGTATAACTTCCTCCATGTGGATCATCAAATGCCCTCAGCCCTGATCTGTCTCCTCCCATAGCCAACCAATATGTGGGCATAGCCTACATTACCTTGGATGGATAGGTCAATACCATAATTCTATCCACAGGACCATGGGTCTTGGTAGGCTGCTCAGCATATTATCTTATCAAGTTAGCACTCCTCCTATGGTGGGCCCTACCCTCCACCCAACAAAGTAAGTTGGCAGCTGAGGCTAATGGAACCCCTACAGGGATGCAATATTGTTGCAGATCCTGAATGGATTAGACAAAGAAACATCCACTTAGGGTTCAGAAAAATGGAACACTTGTGCAATTGCACAATTTTCCTATTACAACATGGGTTTAAAAGGGTAAAATACATTTTAAACACCTAAAAAACGGGTATCCAAAGAGTTAATTAATTGCACATCAAGTGTGGGCTTCACTTCTGAGGTTAATAATAGAACAACCCAATTAGTGCCACTTGCCTCCATTATACAAGGCATGTGAAACCAGTTGTTTTCTTAAGCAGGAATTTTTAGTGTGCTATTCCCTTTCCTTCTTTTGGAAATTACTTTGGCCAGTACCTCCTTCCCTCTGGTGGCAATTCCACTGCTCTATGCTACATAAGCATATCACTATCAAATAAAATAACAGTTTTGTTTTTATACTCTTATATTCTTCTGTCCTACCAAAGACTGCCATTATACCAACTACAGGTATAGTATTAAGAGTTAGGATTACTGACTAGCTATTGTAGAATTATTGCAACCTATAGCCATATTTTATAACAGGTATCCTGACAAGCGCCTTCCTCAGCGTTTTCCAAGCTGTTGCCAACTTATACCAACAGCCTAGCAGGTAGCATATCTATTAAGTCTATCTCTGATCTTGCATCAGTTTTCTCCACCTAGGCTTTGCTTTGAATCCCCAATCAGTATCCTCCACCTAGTTCATCAGAAGCAGGTACTATCTCATAAACCACTCTATTCTTACTCACCCAGGTAGTTAGGTTGAGCTTTCAGGCGCAAAGCAACCAACTTTACTTAATAGCTACCTTCAAATCATTAAGTAAAGAAGCTGCATCTCTGGACAGCCACTATGATGATTGCTCTAGGTAATCCATGCTGACACTGTAGACATAAAATTTCCTTAAAGCAACCTATAAGTCATGGACAGAGAAACTCCCCCCTGCTGGGAAAAACAACCCAGCTGGATTCCCACACCAGCAGGCATCCAGATCTCAATGACACCTAGAAGATCCATCACAGGATGAACCCAGCTGTATTATCATCCCAGCCAGTCTAAAGATGCCAATAACTTGTGGTATAACCCTCCCAGAAAAATCCCTATCCTTGCAAATTACTGATAAAGGATACCTTAATAACACCCCAAGGGATGAAAACCCAACACCATTCACCAAGGCTTGGCAAATCAATAAAACACCAAAAATTCACCTTTCTCAGGCAGCAAATCCTCACTTGATCAACCCTAGCCCTTTCCTGCAAGAACAGCTCTGAATGTGGACCATCACACCCACCCCTTAATTTTGGACCTCCAAAGATGAAGCCTGGCAACAAAAATTATATGGGCCTGCCAACCTCAAATGAGGCTTTATTGCCATTTGAATGGAAAGTATTATAAGCCAAAGGGTCTCCCAGCTTCTACCCTACTTTGTCCTTATACACTGCTGGTTGAATACAGCTTCTGCTGGACCAGCCAAACATACTAACCCCTACCCCTCAGCTGTTCTGGCCACAGTTTACAGCCCCCTGGCCCTTCATTTGCATCAGTTCATTTCACAGAGTACCCCCATAAGGCCATATTACCAGGACTTCAGTATAAAAGATACTCTATTATCCAAACCCCTGGTTCATACTAGAGAGCACACACAGATCAACTGTACAGGCCTCAAGTAAGCCATAGGACCCAGGTTGTTTAGTGACAAGTATACCTACCTCCCAGCTCAGAAAGTCCCCATGGATCCCCTACAAAGCTAAAGGCCAGCTATTTCCCCACTCACGACCTATCAGGTGACAATCACAGAAGGCTGCTTGGTACCATGTACATTACCCTTCCCCAGGTAAGTGGTACTATGATCTCCAGCTTCTGATCCCTAGCCCTGGGTAGAATGTTCTTTCTTGTACGTAATTGGGTTGGTGCTGATCCTCTGGTGTGTGATATTCACTGGATTAACATATTATTACATCTGAAGGGGTGATCCTAATAAGTGGGTATCCTGGCACCCCATAGAAGAAGCCTGTTAAAGAGAGAACACCTGATGAAACTCTCCCACTGTCTTTGAGTTAGAGGTGGGCCTTACCCCTCCCTGCTCTTGATTTGTCTAACCATCATCTGATAACCAGGAAAAGCAGGTCTAATTCAGTGGGAAAGAGGGGGTAAAAAATCCTTGGACAACACCTCTGAGGATCATGGCTGCCATACTCAAGCAGGGAGACCATCCTAGATTGAGATTGACATAGGTCCACCAATAACTGCAAGGATAACTGGCAGGGCAAAGTCCAAGCCATCCTCCCTGACCCCTTGCTCATCATGACCAAGAGGCTGCTTGCCTTGGTAAAGGCAGCTTAATCTCCACCCTCAACAATTTCAAGAAGGATGCAGTTTATAACCAATACATATGCAAAAGTCCTGATAGCCCTTCTAGGTCATCCACCCATGGCTTTATTAAAGTTTAGGGGGCTTTCCATTGACCATGGGTGTGAGGTCACTGATGATATCCAGTATCATCCTATGGAGAAGGTTCTTTATTGAGCTATACCTCCAAATAGGGAGATCACTCTCTACAAAGGTTACCCATGCCCTTCTTCACCAAAACAGGGATTGAAGGGGGAGGGTTGGTGAAAAGGTTGGGCTTCAGGGCTATGCTGCTGGCAATCCCACAGCTGGTGTGGAGCTTGGCGCCAGGACCAGGAAAATGGTGGGGGTGGGCTCACTGGAAGGCTGAAACTAGCTATGCTCAGGAAGCACTCCACCTTGCGTTATCATGGCCAAGGGGCAAGTTGTAGAACAGTATGCCTTGCCCCCCCAGAGATCTGGAGCCTTGCCTTGAATGTACTTATGGCCTACAGTTACAGTATTGTAGTACTTCCAGAAGCTGCTTACCCGCTCTGGGCAACCCATGGCCAGTTGAATACCCACATCTTTACCTTTATCTTCTTCTCCCCCCAAACAAGAGATAGTGTCACAAGTGACAAGTTTCTGTAACCTATGAAAGTGGTAGAATCCCAAGTACAGGATTTGAACCCTAAAACCCTGCAGGCTGCAAGCCCAGCTGCCTGCATTTTTTTGGGCTCAAACCAGAGCTAAATTTGACTTTGGAAAAGATACTGAGACCTACCAGCCTAGAGTTACCTGCACCAATGCCTCTCCTTCAAAAGTATCCTGTTAGTTTGCCAATGAGAGCGCAGGCCTGGCCAGCAATCCCAAGGTAACTAGGGCCACCACAACTGGGGAATTGAAGAAACTTCCTGTGGAATGCATCCAACCAGGGATGACAAATCCTGAAACTTGAAAAGGGAATTTGAGTTTTCTCATTCCAGCCCAGCCAATGAGAGATCCCCTGTACAGGATGCCACTGAGGATTGCCAAGCCTTGGTAGATGGTACCACTTGGTCTGAGGGGGATTACAAAATTTTTCCCATGGCAGATGGCATACTTATACCCTGGGCTGCCAGGAATTTGCCCATTGCAATTCTTGCAATAAAGTGATATGGACATTTGATTCAATCAGGTTGTTCCATATTTGATTTTAGCTCCATTTAATTTGCAGTCTAACCTCTGTGGCCTTGTTCCCCACGCCCATCAACCCCAAGAAACCACGGACTGACTGCCTGAACTATATTTTCCACCAGGAGCACCCTTTGGCCCAGTATATTTCACAGAATATCCACCTAACCTGGCATATTCAGAGTTCACTCTAGAAGAAATTCTGCTTTACAACCCTGAGGCTAGGACTCAAGAGACTAATATCATTGGCAGAGAAGGAGCCTGGATTACTGTCCCCCCTTTACTATTTCAAGATAAATATAACTACCTGCCAGCCTACCAAGTTCCAATGACCCCGCCCCTCACCCTGCGGCCTGACCGCCTGCAGGAATCACTGGCTGCCAATGAATCCACTTCAACACAGCTATTTAGAGTGATGTACATCACCCTTACTGGGTTTATTGATTCCATGGTGCCCCCAATGATCCCTGGGTCATCTTGGGAAAATCATTATCTTATATTGTAAAGTTAGCTCCAATCTTGTGGTGGGCACTTCCCTCAGGACCCGCGGGCTGTCTTCCTGCAAGTTCTCAAGAGCCCCCCCACAGGATGGATCCCTGACAGAGAGTATGATTCAATATGTGGCTTGGATATGCTCAAGGGGAAGCTTGATGCCTTAAGGCCACACTTGATTAGGAGTCAACAGTGAAGAGAGACCACATAAGGAATGGAGCTGATCCAGAGGGGATTCATAAGCAGCAAATAATACCCAATAAGTCTCCAGAGAGGCTTCCTTAAGGTACAGCTTGGGGAGTTAATTTTAGGCAGCCCAGGCTAACACCTTTATCAAAGTATTCAAAAACAGTCTTCAAGGGTGCCCTTTTACTATCCCAGGCTCTAAGACAGAGCCTGATGAAACCCAGATCTTAACAGGTGGACCTTTCAAAATGGCACCATGGAGGCCAAGAGGGCCTTTGGTTGACTTTCTGCCTTGGAAATAGTTAGAAAAAAGGGAGTGTGTATCTTCTATTATGGTGTTTCCAGGAGCAAGCTCATTGTAGATATCTAAAAAGTCTTTGTATGCTCCATCCAGCGTGTTGAAAATGGATGGGTTACATGTTCCAGGGGTAGGAATGGATCAGCAAGAGATGGGGTTTGTTGATGGAAAATGCCTCAAAGGTTTAACCAAGGGGTCACCAAGACTACCTCAACACTTATGGGGTGGAGTGATTAATTCTCTCCTTGGGAAAAGGTGGAACCCTCAGGGTTGACGTAACTATCTGCAGGCTCCAGATCTGGCATGGGGATGTGACTGGCTTTACCCCAAGCTGGCAAGAGCAAGCCTGCTGCTTTAGACATGCTGACCAGCGAGCAGAGTTTGAAATGTCATCTAGTATGGTTTAGGATACCGCTCTAAAGGGGGCTGACTTACCCATCTTAAAAGCCTTGCAAGGGTGCTGAGAGCTGAAGGATAATAAATTTTTTGCTGATAGGAGCGTCTTACTCTGAAAGAATGGACTCTTATCTTGGTTTCATCATATGGGCGTTGGTACTTGTTATTTTGGGATACCAAGTGTACTCTGATGCCCCTTCAGGTGAGGGAGGGCAGAATTAGGTACATGCATGGCCCACAAGACAATAGACCTAACTTTACAGGTAGAAAAGTGCCTTCCCAGCTGTATCCCATAGTCCAGCTGCTGGCAGGGTAGGATCAATCAGCCCAGTGAGTGCCAGGTATAGCACTCCCAAGAATTGATTACTCTTGCCAGTAGCGTCAGAAGTAGGCAGGGTTGAGATGGTTGGTTTGGGTGTTAAGGGCAGCTTCATTAGAACCAGGTAGGCATAAGAGTTGTTGTATTTTGTGTTGAATATTAGGGGATATATAATGATTTACTTGCTGTAACAGATAATTTGGTAAGGATCTGTGGGAACATCTGGGCAGGTGTATCACTGAAAATCTTTCAAATTTAAGGGTTCTTGATGTCAAAACAGCAGACTTGACCCGCCAACAAGGTTCTGACTAAGCAGGTTTGTGACCTGCAACCTGACCTTCTAGTAAACTGAAGCTAAACTAGAAAGTCAACTCAAATATTCAAATCTAACAACACAAACAGAGGATGATCCTTTATGATGAATACCTTGATTTGGCACTTGATTCATTACCCAGATCAAGCCACCCCTTCACCATCCCACTGTGTGATCAACAAAATCATGTTCCTGTTATCCATGACTCACAATAAATTTATAATCACTATCTCTCAATAAATAATATTATCTAGCTTCCAAATATTTTCCCTTGTAACTCTGCTAAAGCAGCACAGTTACAGCATTGATATGAGTTTGGGGGATACTCAGTGAAGTGCACAGGGCCAAAAAGAGTGTCAGAGAGAGGGTAGTAATCAGGCGCTTCTAGGTCCCTAGCTGGGGCTTGATGTTCAACTCCTGGGGATGAGCTGGGGTTTCTAGGCAATTGCAGGTGAAAGAGTATCAGAAATATGTATGGTGGTAGGTTGTTAAACAAAAGGTTCATAATGTTGTAACTGTGCTGTTTTAGCAGAGTTACAAGGGGAAACTATTTAGAGCCTAGATAATATTCTTTATTGAGAGATAATGATTATATAGTTGAAGTGAATCATGGATAACAGGAACATGGTTGTGTTGATCACACAGTGGGATGGTGAAGAGGGTGGCTTAATCTGGGTAATGAATCAAGTGCCAAATCAAGGTATTCATCATAAAGGATCATCCTCTGTTTGTGTTGTTAGATTTGAATATTTGAGTTGACTTCCTAGTTTGGCTTCAAGTGACCGGATAATTGAATTGCAGGTTGCAAACATGCTTAGTTAGAACCTTGCTAGTAGGTCAAGCCTGCTGTTTCAACATCCCCCAGCTGAAGGCCGGCCTCCTCTGGGGGCAGGTTTTCAGGGAGGTTGTTGGAAGCCCAGGTACCATATTGTACTAACTGTTGTTCAGAGGCGGGTAGGACAGTCTCCCATTGTATTTTTGTCTTGCTCTACAGGGTCTTAGGCGGTCATGGTGGAGATCTTTATCTTGTTTGAATTTTCTGAGTCCTTGTACAAGGTAAGTATTGTTTTTTTTACCTTTAGAATGATGGCCAGGCCCACTTTATTGGGTTGTAGCTTGCTCTGGTCAATATTTATTTCCCAGACCTTGTCACCAACCTCATGTCTGTCTTGGATGGGGACAAAGGTCTTTTTTAGACAATTTTCTTCTTTTTCTAACTGGTTGCTATTGGTCTGTATGACTTGAGGGTCTGAGCAGGGTGGAAACTTGCTGGGCATTTCCAGCTTGGGTCCTGAAAGTGCTTGGACAATATTGGGCTATGTGCCATAAACAAGCTTGAAGGGGCTTTTCCCGGTGGATCTGTTCACACGGGTCCAGCATACAAGAAATGCAGTTGGCAGCTGCTTGTACCAGTCCTCAGGTCTCTCAGCGGTGAGCTTGGCCAGGGCCTGTACTAAGCTGCCATTCAGCCGCTTCATACGTCCATTGACCTGAGGATGGTAAGGTGTTGTCACAGTGTGCTGGACACCATTCTTGGTGAGATATACATTGGTATCTTCAGAGGTCAATTCTTTGCCTCTGTCTGTTATCAGGAGCTCTGATTTTCCGGACTTGCTGATGATTTCCTTGCCTATAAAACGTCAACCGTCATTGCTGGTGTGAGTGTTCACTGATTGCGCCACTGGCCAACGGGCGGCAAATTTGATAGCAGTGATGATGTATTTCTTTTTGTTGTGCTTTCCTGGCATGGGCCCCATAATATCTAGGGCCCATACCCTGAAGGATGATTGTGAAAAATAGGCAGTACAGACTTGGGTGGGGTGTTACTTTTTTCAAACTTTTCACATACTTCACATTGGCCAAGCACTTCCTGGACGTCCCAATATAGAGTTGGCCACCATGCTTTATGTTTGAGGAATTTGTAAAGGTTGTGGCTCTTGGTATGCCCTAGGTCTCTGTGGTAACGTAGGATGGTGTCAACTTGTTGATGTGTAGGGATGTAAGGTATGGTGGCTCCATTGGTCATTTTGCGGTGTAATGTTCCATAAACGTCTACAAATAAGTGCTTGTTCTTGATAACGGTTTCTTTTGTTATATTGGTGGTGCCAGGGGGAAGCCTTTGTCCTTTGTTCTGAGTACCAGAAGGGGCCAGTCTGGGTTAAGCCCATTCTTGCTCTGTGTGGCCCTAACATAAAGGCACAAGAGTGCATCTGCCATGGCAATTTCCGGTCCAGGTTTGTACTGGATGATCATATTGAATCTTTCTAGAAGTTCCATCCAACATGTGTGCTGGCCAGAAATGGTTACCTGCGTTTTAAAGTATATGAGAGATTTGTGGTTGGTTAATGCAGTGGATTCTTCCTGTTGTTCCAAGTAGCAGCGCCCCTTGACCAGGAAGTGTACGGTTGCCAATAACTCTTTGTCATGTATGGGGTATCAATCTCACTGTCTGTCAGTTTACGCAACTCGTCGGCTACGGGTAGGAAATAACCATCATTTTTCTTGATTTTTAGTACTCCCCCAATGGATGTGTCAGAGGTGTCTGTCTCCATTTGGTATTCTCCATCACACTTGGGGTATTGTAAGATAGCAGTTGTGAGCTTCTCCTTAAGACGTCTGAAGCAAAGGTTGGGTTGGGGGTCCATATGAATTTAGATTTGGCGTCCATTATGACAGACAGGGGTGCAGTTAGGACGCCACAGTTGGGGATGAATCATTATATGTAGGCAGCTGTTCCCAGGAATGTGCAGAGTTCTTACTTGTCTTTTGGGGGCAGCATCTTGTAGATGGCCTAGACTTTCTGGCTGTCCAGTTTGATGCCATCCTTTGAGACTAAATGTCCCAGGAAGGGCATTTATTTGGGGAAGAATTGACATTTGGAGGGGTTTGCTAGAAGTTTATGTTGTGTCAGGGTAGCAAAGACTGCCTCCAAGTCTTTATGGTGTTGTTCTACTAAAGGGCTGTAGACAATAACATTGTCCAGGTACATCAGGGCGTGTTTGCCAATGTGGGGGAAAACACTTGTTCATAAAAGTTGCAAAGTTCAATGGTGCATTTTTCATTCTTAAGTTGAGTACCACACACTTGTATGAACCGTACTTAGTGCAAAAGGCTGTTTTGGGTATATCTTACTCCTTGATACAAATCTGGTTGTAGCCTGCAATTAGGTCAATCTTGGAGAAGACTGTGGTACCACCCAGGGCATTGAAGAGGTTGTCAATGAGTGGGAGTGGGTAACAGTTTTTGATAGTGACTTTGTTTAGGGCTCAGTAATCTGTGACTAGTCAAAGGGTACCATCTTTCTTTACCACAAATAATACAGCAGCGCCAAAAGGGGACTGTGAAGGGCAGATAAGACCTTTCTTCACTGCCTCTTTGAGGTAAGAGCGCAACATTTTGTCTTTGTTTGGGGTGAGTTGGTAGATGGGTTGCGCCTTAGGTACAGTTCCTTTAAGATGGATGGAGTGTTGTATGTGTTTCTCTGGTGGCAACCCTGGTAGAGCCTCTTTGAAGATTTCTGGATGGCAGGCTACAATTTTGCAATCCTGAGGAGTAGTGGTATCCTGGTGGTCTTTGAAGTGTATGATCTAATATTGGTAGGAGTCCCAGTCAATTGACTTGAGGTTCTTTTTTTATCAAGGGTTTCCGTAATTCTCATAAAGATGTGGCTGCGCAGGAGCTGGTCCACTGAGTTAGGGTAGATCTGGTGATTGATGCCTTCACATTTGATGGTCAATATCAAGGTTGCCCAGTCTACATGAGGGTTATTCCTTTGCAACCAGTCCAGTCCTAGCACAATGTCAAATTTAGGAAAATCAATGATGGGACCCTGGATGGTGGAGTGCAAGTTCTCTAGCATGACGGAGAAGGAAACAGTTTCCCGCATCACTGCAATATGGTTTTCATCAGCTAAAATCACGTTCTTAATCCACCAAGAATTAGTGGCTAGTTTGAACTTATCCACAAAGCTACTGTTGACAAGGGTTTGGTCTGCGCCCAAGTCCAGGAGTGCTGAGCCGGTGTAACTGCAAAAGCGGAAAGGATAGGACATAAGTTTATTGGGATGTCTGTCAATGGTGTAAAGTACTGGGTCTTCCAAGGGCACTTGGATCATTGGACATTGATCCACGTCCTTGGGTTGGTACTCATTGTTGGGCGAGTCAGGAGTTGTATGGGGAGAGCTTGTCTTGCTTAATGCTCTCCTCAGGATTTTCATTGTCACAATTGTCTTGTGTGGTGGTGACATGGAAATGGGTACAATTTGACTGTCCATTGTACCCGTTTCCGTGTCCAGTTGAACCTGCAGGTTTATGGGTTGAGTTGTTGTTCCCAGGAGGTGGGCAGTTAGAACGTCCAGTTGGGTGGGAGTCTTTGGGTTGCTCCCTTTTCCCAGCCTATGCCTTGTGAAGGGCATTGTATGTTTGTTCCTCTTTCTCTGCTCCACAATACAGGCTCTGCAAGTTGGTCACCTGGTCCAGATTGATGTGTCTCATCACATGTGATTTAAGTGGGTCTTAGTACATGAGATGGGTAGCTGGGGTATCAAAGTCAATATCTGAGGGGGCACAATGTTGGAGTTCCTTGTATGCTTGGGTGAGCTCCTTCACTGTGCCAGTCTGGGTCAGGTTCAGGTTCTTTACTTGACGTATGATTATGAGGGGGGTGTCCTTCAGCACAAATCTTTCCAGGAAGTCCTGCTTTAAGGTGTCCCAGTCCTTCTTGGTGTGGTCCTGATGTCACTGGCTGCACCAGGTACCAGCATTGTGTGTTAATTGAATGAAGATTTCTGCCATCCAGAATTGTTGCAGCCATTCCATTTATGCCAACTTACTCTGGGCAGATTGAATCCATGTCATGGTGTTGTTGTTGAGATCTAGCAAAAGACTCCAGAGCGGCACTTCAAAGTCTCTGGGCTACGTGTGCTGGCATGATGTCTTTGTCGGTCGTTTGAGGTGTAGCAACAGGTGTCTGGAAGAAACCTTGTGCCAACATGGTATTAAAGCAGAGAGTGGGATTACCATGTTCTGGTACAGGACAAAACCATCAGGTATTTTGGTACCAGGTGTGTATGGCGCCCAGTCTAGCAGAAGGCCAGACATGATTCTATCAAGGGTTTGTTGACTGCAGCAAGTACAGGCAAAAGCAGAGTTTTGAGGGAAAAGGTAGGATAGAAAACCTACTTCTTCTACCAATGTTGTAACTGTTCTGTTTTAGCAGAGTTACAAGGGGAAAATATTTTGAAACTAGATAATATTCTTTATTGTGAGATAGTGATTATATAGTTCATGTGAATCAAGGATAACAGGAACATGATTGGTGATCACACGGCTGGATGGAAGAAGGGGGTGGCTTGATCCTGATAATGAGTCAAGCGCCAAAACAAGGTATCCACCAGGAAGGATCATCATCTGTTCATGTTGTTGGATTTGGTAATTCAAGTTGACTTCCTAGTCTGGCTTTGAGTGACTGGATAATTAGATTGCGGGTCACAAACCCGCTTGGTTGGAACCTTGCTGGCAGATCGAGCCTGCAGTTTTGACAATCACCAAACTTGTATTGATCTGATAAGTATCTGTGGGCTTATATATCTTGATTAAAAAAGGGGTTCCCAATTGGGAACCCAAAATTACTAAATAGAGAACAAGCTTGAACTGAGAGCCCTGGGCAGCTGAAATTAGCCAGCCCAGGCCCAGACAAACCCACAAGGCTTGGGCATAGCTTTTGGGGCCCAGAACGGGCCCCACAGCTACAGGTAGGGCAGGAATGATACCTGCACCTGAATTTGCATTGAAAAACAAATGTTCAGGTGTGGGAAAATCCCCGCCACCTGCTCCCCCTGCCTGGGGGTATGAAGTTGTTACTTTTGTAACACATAAACCCCAAATGTGTGGAACTGAAGGGTAGGATCTTTTGGTAGAGTGGCTTTGATACTTTTCCCATTATGCTTGTTGTAGTTGACCCCCTTTTATTGCATAAGGAATCCTGGGGTAGTTCTGGGTCTAGGGTTATTTTGATTTTTGAGAGGGATTTTTTTGGATTTGATTCATGTTTGAAGTGAATGGGTGCAGTTGAGCAAGAAACTTTAGGTAAGATTTCTTGATAGTGTGTTTTGAGATACTGTGGCAGTAGAGTTTGATGCTGGGATTAATAACTGAGTGGATATAAAATGTTAAATCTATTTATTTAAATTCAAGTGCACTCGGTGTTCATGGTTCCAAAGTACTCGTAGTGGCCTCTAGCCCTCTTTTCCAGTGCGTTGATGCGGGCGCAGTCGGGGTCCTCCGCATTGGTGGTTTGTTCGCAGACGTTGACGTAGTCGGTGCCGTTGACGCGCGAGAGAAAGAACTCGCTGTGCTGGTGATGGAAGCCCATCTCCTGGGTGGGAAGGACATTGACAGGGTCCACCCCATTGGTAACCCGTGCGCAGAAGAGTGGCTTGGAGTTCAAGTAGGAGGTGAAGGCGGGCGAGCCAACCCGTGGCTGGCCAAACGTTGTCAGTATCATGCGGTTAAACGGGACAAGCCCATTGCCACCCAAGGCAGCAGTGGTCAGAGCAGCAATGGCACCACCAGCACTGTGGCCAGTGATGGCGACATGGTAGTTTGGATACTTTTCAAGCAGAGGGCTCAGCGTGTCGATGGTTTGGTTGAGGAGTGAGCGGGTCATGGACTGGAAGCCTTTATGGATCTCCAGTGGACCATACTTTTCGGCGTCGCTGATGGGGGCCAGCGTGAATGGCTCCAAGATCATCTGGGCATTGTCAAACCAATTGTTCATGTTGGAGGAGCCACGGTAGGAAAGAGTGATGAGCTTTGCTTCGTGGTTCAAGGCAACATATCCAGCCGTCTTTTCCTTTTCATTACTTAAATACCCATCTACATGAGAACCCTTGGTGAGACTGTCGCAGTTCTCGCCACACTTCCATCCCACAAGCCTCTCCACCTTGCAGTACGCAGCAGCGGCATAGAACTTCATCATCTTGACGGTTTGCAGGGGAGGGGTCTGGATTCGAATGCCCCACGAGTCGAACTTGTGGGGATTGACAGGAAGATTGTTGTCGAGTTGGCCAACATTAAGGGCCCGCTTGCGGTTGAAGTCTGGTAAGAGCACCCGGTTGAGAGCAATTTCAGCCAGCATGTACTGTCTACTTTCGCCCGAGGTGTAGTAATGATCAATGTCCGAGGGCAGCGGCACCTTCAGCCCAGAGAAGAGGCTGCGCA
The DNA here is from genome assembly GCA_014839935.2 of Entomophthora muscae. Taxonomy (NCBI): domain Eukaryota; kingdom Fungi; phylum Entomophthoromycota; class Entomophthoromycetes; order Entomophthorales; family Entomophthoraceae; genus Entomophthora; species Entomophthora muscae. Next base: position 45,506 of record QTSX02002168.1, on the reverse strand, counting down.
TCTCTCTCACATCAACTTTCCTGAGCAGGTCTTTCAAGCTGAGCACCTCATCCGATGCGATGGTGGCACTCGGCAACGGGTTTTTAACCACCTTTTTCATCTCACTCATGTTTCTGAACCTCAGTTCAGAGAAGCTGCTATACTCACCCCTTGACTTGCTGGGCTTGGGACTCGACTCAATGCTTTTTACCCTCGCCCCATTTGTCTTGCCAAGTATCCAGACTAGGCATCCTGTTTGTATCAAAAGCATCTTCACCTACCTTGGCTTACAACTTCTCTAAACGTCCCTCTGCCCATCCTTCATCAAGTAAAGTAAACAATTTATATCCCACATGATCCCAAAATTAATTCAAATCCTGATCACCGTGCTGATTGGATCAAGCATGATCACACTTTTTCATAAATCCTAAACTAAACTGTATCATCGTCACCATTCATTTCAATTTCAAGCTGTTCTCAAAATTATATAAATAATCAATATAAAACATCTTTTCAAGCCCTGATAAGCTTGTAAAATGTGGTTGAAGCTGCCGCCCATCACAGAAAGCTAAGAATTTATGTACAGGTTTGAAACCAGGTACCTAGCCAGACGAGTACAATCCAACTTGCTCCCCTTTACAAAATTCCGATCCATTGCTATCAAACTCAACATCTGGCGAATCCCAGCCTAAAATCAACCTGCGAACTGCAGCAGATCAGACGACTGGACCCTCAAAAGCCTACCAATCACTTTATACCCTTTGAATAACCACAAATTGACTAAAATAGGATGATAGAGTAAGCACTGGGAAGGATTTCTTTCCTAAATTGATCTTTTCATACCGAAAACCGCTCCTTCCAAATCCATTAAAATTTTAAATCAAAACTAAATTTTAAATCAACCCTCCCAGCTCTGCCTGGAACTGGGCAGATAAACCAACCGACAAACCTTTGATCTACTGAGGTGGAGCAGTTAAGATCAGCTTGATTCCCCGACCCAATCTACCAGCATCGGCATGCCTATCCAACTGCTCAAGATTTGGCAACCCCTTCCCTGCAAACGTCCAAGTTCAGGGATCTAACCCCTTCCCTGGATCGTCTAGCAGTTAAATACTACCCTGCCCTCATGAACAGAATCCTAACACCGGTTCGGATACAAAAGGCTAACCCCAATCCAACTAAAACATCCCCCTTCACGTTTAGACATACTTCCACAAAGTATACCCCAAAGCTATCTTTTCTCTCAAGCTTGGTTATCAAGCCCTTGGTTGGCTTTGCACCCCAGGGTATAAACCAACCTGAACCCCAACCGCGCTTCAGGCTGGACCCGGCATGAATTCCAAAGCAGCGGCAGGAATCAAAAGCATCAATAGACATTAACCAATCCAACCATCCCAGCTCTCCCATCCCCAGGCTTCCACCAACAACCCCCAGAGGCAGCCAGCCATGCAGTATGGGATAAGTTAAACCCTGGGTGCTCCATGCAGAGCCCCTGGGCCAATCCACTTCATTTATGGGTAGCTGGCTGGCAGGCGGCCCAGGTGAAGCAGAGTGAGAGCTCGTCATTGCTGATCAAACCAGGAACCTACACCCAAATCAGGATGGCATCACCAATACACAGAAGACGGTGGATATACCCTTGGAGGTGGTAACCTTTGAATAGGAGATACAGAAAGGAATAGCAGATGATAGTGCACCGGTACACCAGGAAGGTTTTTATCTGCCACAAAGCCAGAGAATCAGCTTATAGACAGGTTCATACCCAACTCTGAGGACTTCAGGGACCGTTTCATCCAGAGGAGAAGATTTCCAGAAGATGGCAGTGGTGAGAGTGCAGAGTCTAACCGTCTAGCTATTACTAATCAGATTGATGGGTATTGAAACAAGTGAATCATCAAGGCAAGATATTTATTGGGAAGAAAGTATCAAATTACACAGGTAGTTTATTGGGGATGATGGTTACTTAACACTCTTGGATACATCTGGATGATGTGACCTCCTTGTGTGCAATACTTAGCCAGCTTACTGACACCACCAATGGTGGGTCTGCAAGCAATTACCTGACCTCCAAGGAGGTGAGGATTAAAAAGCCCAACAAAGGAAATTTGGGAAAATTAAGCGCAGGGCATCAGCACCCCACTCAGACTCAAGTTTCTGCACCCCCCCTTACAATTGATTATTAGATTTAAATCTACAATCACCGCAAGCAGGCAGGGCTTTAGGGCAGGTTCCCTGGGGTGGTAGTGCTTTGACCGGGCTACACCCAGGGAGACTGCATCCATAGCACTACTCTCTGTCTTTGGTGACAGGGGCTTTCCTCCTCCTATAAGTAGTGCCAGTGCATAGCCCCTGTGGGCAGGAGGTAGCTTTGTGGCAGCTAGGGTGGCCTTCACCAGACCTGCTGCCTGGGAATTGTTCTTGTGGAACTCCTGGAGCATGTCTTGGGTGGGAGTTAGATTGGGTTGGGGGATCCAACAGTTTTCTGAGGCTGGGTATTTCTTCCAAGCCACTGGGGAGTGCAGCTGCTTACGGGATAGTTTGGAGGCAACTATTGATCCTAGTTTATACTCCAACTGTCCATCTACCATTATGGGATCAAGAGTAGAAAAAGGGGGATCTCTGTACTTGGTTAAAAAACGTTTATGAAAGGTGTTGAAGATGTGGAGGGAGGGAGGTTCAGTTGATGGGCTGAAGTTTAGATCATCACTTAAATTGTGAAGGGACCTGACCTTTTGGGGCTGAACCCCCAGCAAGAAACCTTCAGCTGCATGCTCCAGGAGCTGACCGGTACCTGGTCACCAATCTTGGACCCTGGGCCTTCTCTTCTCTCCATGACTGCGTAAGCCTTGTAAGTTGCCCCAGCGTGATTCAGGAGCTCTTTTGGCTTCTTCATGAACTCTTTTCAAGGCGGCTGCCTCCAAGGATGTCAGCTCTGATTTTCTACCTGGGGGTGAACTAAAGCTACGTTGGGGGTTAAGCCATAATTTGCGTAGAATGGGGAGGTGATAGATGAGGAGTGGGGATATTATTGAAAGGAGCTTGGGCAGTTGGGAAGTTTTGGGACCAGTTGTCTTGCTCAGCGTTAGAGTAGCGTCTAAACAATGTTTCTCAGCATTAATCCACCATCTCTGGTTGACCATTGGATTGGGGGTAGTGGGCTGTTGATCTGCATAACTTAATACCCAGGAGTCTAGAGAATTTCTCCCAGAATTGAACTTTGAATCAAGGACCCCTGTTGCTTATGATCTCCTGAAGAACGCTGTTATTGATAAAGACATTGGTGACAAAAGGGTTTGTCATCTGTACTGATGTAATTGTAGAAAGCCAGGGGATGGAGCGGCTCATCTTTGCAAAACAATCTACCACTACCATGATTGTATCATAGCCATTAGATGGGAGAAGTTCAACTATGGAGTCAACAGAAAGAGATGTACATGGGCCATTTTTAATTTGTAGTAAAACCAGTAGACCTATCTTTTTGAGACAAGAGAAGCTTTAATCTTAGACAAACTACACAGCCTTTCAGGTACTTTGCTATATCAGATGTGTGACCTCTCTGATCAAACTGTCTAAAAATGGTCTCTATGGTCTTTTTTCCCTTGATGGTCAACTAAAATTTTCATAGTGGGCCTTGATAACGTCTGGGCAAATATCTTCATCAGATACCCACAGACAACCATTGTGAAGTATGGTACTGTTTTCAGAACGGTAGCAGGTGTGGGAGTAGATTGACTTGGGAACTTAAACAAATGGGGTACCATTCTTCTAAAGGCTGCAGCAACTTAACTCTAGCTACCAGGTCTAAGTTGACAGGTTATTGGTCACTTAGGTTGCAGATTGTTTTCATGGGAGGTAAAGAAAAGATGGCACTTGGGAGAATTACAACCCTTGGATTAAATCTCTGTTAATCCTTGGAATCTGTAAGAAACGCAGGGCTACGGCTGAGAGAATCAGCCAGATGATTATCAAGACCCTTGATGAACTCATAATGGAACTTGAATTTGGCTAGAACTTTATGACATCTGGTCTGACATCCAGTTAAAAGACAAGATTCTTGGTAGTACAGCAGGGCTTTATGATCCTTCAATACTGTGAATGGGTGTGTGGCTGAATAAAGATGACACTGATATTTCATAGACTACCACTGCTATTAACTCCTTATCATAGATCATGTAGCTGGGCTCTTCAGATTTCATCTTTCTAGAGAAGTAGCCTACAGGGGATTCCAATGCATCATCAGCAGTTTTTAGAAGGACTGAAGCAATATCAAATTTGGAGGCATCTGTGGCTAAGATGAATGGTTTTGATGCATCAACATGGCAGAGCATGGTTGCAGAACACATGATGTTCTTGACAGCATTGAATGCAGCATCACATTGTTTAACCCATTCTAGGGTTCACTTTCCACTAGCAGAACAAAGAGGGGCTCTGTTGCTGACAAGTGGGTGGGGGTGAAACGTTTCAGGAAGTTGCATGTTCCCAAAAAGCTGCAGAGCTGGTTAATGTTTGTTGGGGTCTGTCAGGTTCTGATGGCGGCTTCCTGGTCAGGGGAATCAGTATGGCCCTTCTACAAGATCAGATTTTCTAAAAAGGAACCCTTGCTCTTGAAGAATTCCCATCTTCTTGGTCTGATGACAAGGTTAGCCATTCAGATCTTTTCTACCATAGCGCAAAGAAGAGTGGCATGCAATCCCTCATCTGGGGAGCATATCAAGATACTGCCCATGTATAGAATGGCGCAGTTTCTAATCATCTCACCCAGAACTGTATCGACTATCCTATGAAAAAGTGTTTGGGAACTCTTTAAGCTAAAGGGCATGCCTAGTACTGAAAGATACCCTTCTTAGTTCTGAAAGCTGTGAGCCATTACTGGCCTTCCTTGATGAAAATTTGGTTGAAAGCATTTAAGAGGTCCAACTTTGAAAAGACCCTAGCTTTCTCCACTCCCCTAAAGATTTGAGACTCAATGGGATGGGGTATGGGCCAGGTACAATCACATTATCCAGGCTGTCAAAATCAATGCAAGGACATAGTAATTCATCAGGCTTCTGGAAAAACAGCAGTGAAGAGCATACTGGAGAGGATTTTCTAAATACTTTTACCTTGGCTTCCATTACATCCGTCCATTCTTCTCGGCATTGCTCTTCCTTCAGGTTCAAGGGGTAGATGGGAGAGGTGGCTTTTATTGGATCAACAGTAGGTTTAAGCTCAAATTCAAACTGGGAGTGTGCAGGGAGAACATCAGAAGGCTTAGAGTCAAAAGCTGCATGTAAGTGTAAGAGGCACGGCAGGAGAACATCAAAGGACACAGTGTGGGTTATAGTTACTTGGGAAGACACCAATATATGAGGAGCTTCCTTTAAAAACAGTATCATTAGGACCCCTAGGTAGATCCTGGCAGGATGAGTAATTCTCAGTAGGTTGTCTTTAGGAATTGGTGTAGTATTGTGATCAAGCCACCATTCCACACCTAGGATAACTGGGCATGTCAAGTACTTTGCTACTGTGAACTCAGCAACAAAGGCGTGATTGGTGATAGAGAAGGAAACTGGGTGACATATCTGAATGAACAAAAACCATGGGATACCCCTCACTTGCATAGAGTACCAGGATTATATTCTAGGACCAGTTTGTCAATCATGTCTTTAGAAATAAAATTGCTGGTGGCGCCAGTATCTACTAAAGCTACAGCTTCTGTTAGATGAGATGTGGAGGCAAATGAACAATGCAAAAAATACTCCTTCTTTTTTATTTGATAGAGGGGAATGATTGCAATCCAATTGTACCTGAAGTTGAGAGGCTGTTTGAGAGGATAACAAGTCCTCATTCAAGGCTACAAAAGGTTGGTCCACAGTAGGTTCAACAACAGATGTTTCAAGACAGGGAGTGGATATAACTCTAGCCATGATGATGATATGGTGATCCACAATAGCTTGGGCTTTGGTGGATAGAAACATACACTTCTAATTGAAACATATAAGTTTTCAGGCTTGGGAGGTGTTACCTGAAGTGAATGCTTAGCAAACTTCAAAATCCAGGATTGCCAGCATAGCACTGGAGTCATCAATGTCATAAAAGAAGAATGGAGCCAAATTAGGGATGCTCTGGGGAGGCAAGCTGCTTACAAGAGCTACAGCTAGAGTTGAGCCAGGTGTCACAAGGGATTGAGGATCTTCAGAAGATGTGGATCCTTGTGGGGTGACTGACTCCTGTTGACCCTGCAGGCAATTTAACATGGGAAGTGCTGCCAAAAACATGGGTAGTGTAGGCTGTTAAGACTTTGCCAATGTAATACCAACTTCTTGTAAAAGATGCTGGATTATATCAGTGACTGAAGCAGAAGGGTATGACTATGGTGACAAGCTTTGACCAGTGGGGTCAAGGCTAAGTTAGAGGGCTGCAAGATTTGCACTTTTGGGGAGTGATAATTTCTCAGCACTGGCTTGGAACTGCTTGAGGTGCAAAGGTAGAGGTTGAGGACCTTGGGAGCTTGAGAACAGGCTCTTGTAAAAAAGGAAAGAGGAAGTTTCTGGAACTTGGCACGTTACCAAGGGAATTATGATTGACAAATAAAAGGATTTGGGTGCTTGTTTGAGAATGAACAAGCACCACTTATGGGAGTCATATTCTTCTTGTTTCAGTAAAAAGCTAAGAAGCTTCTGAGGGAAACCATGCTGAGTCCATTCCTCAGTTATAGCCAAGATTTCTCTTGCACTGGACAGCAAGGAAGATGGAAGACTAGGAGCAGGTAACCAGAATTTGAGGTGTGAGAAGAAGGTGTGGCAGGGTTTTATGATCTCAATCTTGGCAAAAGATGGGTATAGGAGGGTAAAAAACCCCACAAAGATACTCCATACTGAAGTAACAAGCATTGTGGAAGTCACCACTGAAATATCCATAAAGGAAGAGAATTTTCTAACAACAAAGATGTACATGTTGTATAACATATTGAAATTAGAGTAGTTTGATAATGTCATAATTAAGTATAGTGAGAGATTGTTGTAGTCAATCAGATGGAAAATGTTCACCCAAATTAGGATCACTTTACCAATAAGAAAACAGGGTGTGAATTTACTCTGAAATGATAACCTTTGAATAGGGAATATGAAAAGATACTACAGATTATAATGTACAGGTACAAGAGGAAGACTTTAATTTGGCTCAAGGTCAGAGAATCAGCTGCATATATGGGTTTACACTCACTTTTGCAAATTTCAGTGATCATTTCATCAGAAAGAGAAAGATTTCTAGGAGATTACACTGGTGAGAATGCAGAGTCTAATAATCTTGTCATTACAAATCAAATAGGCAGATATTAAAATAGGTGAATCATGAGGCTAGATATTTATTGAAAGAAAATATCAAACTACTACTGTAGTTTATTAGGAATAGTGTTACTTAAAGCTCTTGGATACATCTTGATGATATGGCCTCCTTGTTTTGGTATTTAGTCAGCTTACAGACACCATCAATAGTGGTTCTGTAATTTGTTACCTGACCTCCTTAGAGGTCAGGATTTGAAGTCCAAAAAGTAAAGTTTATAAAAATTGAGCGCAGGGCATCAGCGCTCCACTTGGACTCAATTTTCCATGTCATCACTCACCTATGATCAATTGTTAAATTTAAATCCATAATTTCCACAAGCAGGCGGGGCTTTGGGATGGGTTTCCCCAGGTGGCGGGTCTTTGGCCTGGCCACACCCAGGAAAATTATGTTTTTGACACTAGCAGTTGTACCAATCAATTGTTTTATTAATAGTGCATCATCTCTTATTTGAGCAAAGCCAATTATTGATCTTTTTCAATTAATATTGCAAGTGGCAGGGCACAAATGTGGTCCAGTGGAACTAGGGCTGCTTTAGCTAAGCCCCAGGCAGCCAGAGCCAGCTTCTGGATCTGGGCCACTCCGGTCAACAATATATTTAAATATTCACATATATCACAGTTCCATATTAAATGTAGCAGCCTAGAGCCAGAAGCCAGTCAAGACTGAGCCAAAGCATCCCTAGGTGCAACTCTTCTCACTATTGGGAACATTTAAATCTGGGGTCAATTGAATATCATTTATTGCATTTCTAACCCAGTGAGATGCAAGAGTTATCTTAGAATTATACCTCTCAGATGTTGACAGGCAGATTTGGCTATAACTCCCCATGTCCTTGATTACCTCAGACTATATAGGTCAGAGTGGCAATATCAAAAGCTTCCAAGGTTGCTGGTTTCTCTACTCAAAAGCCCTGTACCCTGAGGGCTTAGATCAAATTGTCCACTAGTCTGGGTACCATATTAGTCCCTGAGGTGAATCTAAGTCAAAAAAGATGCAGGGTTGAATCCCTGGCATAATCCACCTGCATTTATAAGCATAAGGGTTCTTTATGCCACAAATGGTAGGCACCTGCAGCACCAACACCTACACCCCATCCTTCATAGTTGACTAGCTGCTGGTATCTTTAAGCTGGGGCAGGATTTCTGGATGAGAAGCTGCAAACCTAACATAATATTTCCCCCCTGGGTTAAAAAGTTTGGGAGAGTAAATGGTAGCAGATAGCATAAAGTAAACACATGCTACTGGCTCAACCCAAAATATCTATACCACAAGATGCATAAGTTCAGAGCCTTCCCTTCAAACTTGTCTTGCTTGTAAGGGTAAGCCAGTGGGCTTCAATATTAAAGAGAGGAGATGGGGATACAAAAGAAGTCAACACCTGCCTCCACCACATAGAACCAGATTGGGGGAGAGGACAAGTAGTGCCAGGATTGTCAATTTTCCTCCCCTCAGAGCTTGGGCCCAAGGGCAGGATTCAAACCCTGGCCTTGACCCCCTGCAGGCCAACAGCCCTAAGGATCAAAGGGCCAGCTGCCTGTGTTTTTCTGGGATCAAGCCCCCTCAAGCTGAAACTGAGCATAATTCTCTAGATAATAATATTGGCCAAACCTTAGAAACTGCAACACTTAATGAAAAATCAGACATGTTGTCTAATAGAGGAAAAGAAATTTCTACCACTAGCCTTATGAGTTTAAAGTTGACACTGAGCTAATAAATATTCACACCTGAGGAAAACACAGGCCTGAAGCCTGCTCCCATGATCATGGCTTGAGAACAGAAAAATTGAGCAACATTTCCAGATATTTCAACCAATAAGCAAACAACCAACAGCAGTGCTATTTTGCTGCCCTTGAACTCAGGCGTCCTGGCCATCCAACCTCATATTTCCTGATACTATGATAAAACTCATATGAAAAATGTAAAGTTTGGCGGCAGGGTACCTTATAGAACCATAGACCCTGCACTAAGACTTTATTGCCATTTTTAATAATAAAGCCTATGAGACATTGAGTTTCCCAATTATTGCCTTTTTTGTCTTTGTTATTTATCAGTTCAGCACAAGATCTCCTAGCCTGCCTGCACCTCCACCTGCAATTTACTGTCTGCCAGGTGCCCCATTTGGACCTGTCCACTTTATGGAGTACCTGCTGAAGCCTTAATGCAAGAGATACACCCTTGAGAAAATCCTGGAACAAGACCACCTGGCCCACGTAAAATTAGCAGCCAGATTTAATAGACAAGGTCCTTAGCACGTATCTGAAACCAAGCTGTTCAGAGACAAATAAAACTTCCTTCCCGCTTATCAGTTGGATATGGAGCTGCCAGTGAGCCCAAAACTGATGCCTGTGTCTGCACCTGACCTTCCCCTGGACCATACCAATAAACTATTTTTGCAACCAAGTTTCCCTCCTCACCTGCCAACATATCTTACAATATACAGGGGGCGCTTGATGAGTTGCCCCAAGATGTATCTAACAACATGAATCAATCTGATGATAATATCAAATTGTGGGCACTTACTCCTAATTAGGAGCGCTGTCAATTTGACTTTGCTAATCCCCACGCAAGTTATTCCTTGGCTTCAAACCTTACATGTAACCTGCCACTGAGCCACCCCCTATGGCCTGGTGGCTTTCCCATGTGATATATTGGTCACAATATTCTACAATAAATTAAATCTTATTCTATTCATTCTTGTCCTTTCTATTAGACTGTTGTCTTCCTTAAATCAAATACTGAACTATCATTGGTTCAGTTGCAACACTATTTGGGATTGTGTACATTACCCTTACTGGGGTGATTGGCACTATATTCCAAGCTCCCAGCCCATGGTCCTGGGTGGGAAAGTTGATGTTCTATCTTATTAATTTAGCCCCAATCTTGTGGTATGCCCTGCCCGCAAAAACCGCTGCCTGTGTGTCCCCAGAAAACAACAGGCAGGCCACCCAAGGTTGGCTCTATGACAAGTAGGCTTTAAGCTGTTGGATTTGTAACTGAGGATGCATCCAAAACCAGATAAGAAAAGGCATCCAAAGAGAGAAATCTGGTAATTCAATGGTGACCAAAAAATGTAAGGAGTAGGCCAAGAGACAGCCTTAAGCTTTATGTCAAACTATAATGTAAAGGAGTTTAGGCTATCAATAACTATGGCTAAACAGCCTAGGTATCCAAAAATAATGAGGCTATGCTTTCCCTTTCATTTTCTTGGGAAAATTTAGCTATCCAGAGATAAATCTCTAGCAAGGGAGAGGAGGGTGATAAGAGTTGTTTCTGGAGGGTGGTCAGCTTCTGGTGGGTGGGCTAAAAATTTCACAAATTTACATTGTCAATTATAATCCAGCCTCAAGGTTACTGTGACCTGGGATTCTTTTGGCCACCAGCAGGTCCAGCACCTCTCATGCCAGAGGGCAGATATGAGACAATGGCTTGTCAAGATTGGCTGGCAGGGATAGGGGATATACTTTTTGGGGCTCTTAAGTAGCCCCTGGTCCCCCCACTGCATATCAGTGGCAGCATTTAAATTTTCCTGGATAATCAACAGCTTGGAAGCAGCTCTTTGCTGTTTCTCTTCTGTACAAGGCTGCTCTATCCCCATCACTTAGTGCTATACTGCAGCATAGCTAGAAGCGTCACATCAGGGATGTGTTTGAACATTAAATTGGCAGAGGCAAGGGTGGTACCCAAGTATATTCATGCCTTGGGTATCCAAGAAATAATTTAAAGCTTTCAGAAAGCTGATGACCCAGGTAACATATCATCTCCTGGGGGAATACTGCACACTCTAAAATCTGGAGTTATTGTGTTCTTGGGCACAGCCAAGGAACAAACCAGGAAACCCTAACAGTAGAATTGAGTTTGTACTAAGCCAAAGGTTAGTCTTTAGGGATGAAAAAGAAATTTACTTTGGGGTTCCTGGTCACCAGTCCACAAAGTGTGTCCTGATTCATAGCCAGAGACCGGCTTGGGGAAGTTGTCATTTACTAGTAGAGGATGTTGGCTAGCTAGAAGTTTACACTGATCCTGCATTAATGCAAACTCTTCCAATATTTTTCCTATTAATAGGCAGGCATCTCCACCATGCACTTGTACTTCAGCTGGTGCTAAACTTTATGTAGTCCTGTACCAGTCTTTCAGCAACCTAGTAAACTCATTACCAATGAACTCTTATCCCCTATCTGTCATTTAAAGGTGTCTAGTCAACCTCTCCCACTCTTTCTGGGAGGTTTTACTAGTGGCAAACCTTCCTAAAACTATGACAATAGGTATCCTCTTCCCTTTAGCCAGGGTAAAAGATGTGGGACAATTCACTCATGGGAGTTATCTGTACTACTTTGACCTTTGGGCAGGGGTCAAAATAAGCTTTTATTCACAGTCAGAAGGAAAACCCCCTTAGAAACCTTCTGATATGATACCTGGGGGTCTAGGAAACAATAGGGATTTTCTAATACATCAGAGTCCTCCAACAATATCTTGGACTCCTTGTACTTGGTCTTGGGCTCCTTCACCTTGGTATTGGACTCCTGCACTCTGCTCTGGCTTCAACTCTGTATTCCCAGCTCCAGTTCCTTTGTCTTGGGCTTCTGCACCTGTATCTTGGGCTTCTGCACCTTTTTCTTATGCTTAGGTCATCTGTGTAGGCCTTGTGGCCTTTGGAATCCACTTGTGTCAGTCTCTGAAAAGCCTCAGATAGCTTCCCTTTTATAGCTCCTTGTTTCAGTCTAAATTCTCTCTCAGAACTCTTGTTTCCCAAAGCTTAAACTATCCAGTTTTTATTCCTATAAAATATATTGAACTTTATAACCTACTTCAGCCAATGAAAGACTTGAATTTTATGCTTCTGCTCCTCATTTTTTAGCCTTTAACTCTTCAGTTAAAGCCCTCAAAACACTGATTAAATAAACTTCAACTTGCAGCCAATAGACGCCTCAATTCAACAGTTTTGCCAAACAGTTCACCAAATGACTTGCTCTTGACCATGGTTTGAACTTTTTGCTGTCTCACTCTGGATAAACAACTGCTCCTTGCTTTGGACAGTTTCACTGTAATTCCTGTCACGTTTCTCCAGCAAAACTTGAGCACTTTCACCTATGTTTTAGATAAGGGATTTTTGAACCCTCAATTCTTTCTTGTTTCTCTGAGTTCTCTGAATCTTCTTCAGCATTTTAAAACTTTAAACTTGCCCGTTGCTCACCTTTTGCCTCTCTTAATTATTTTGGCAAAATTTCAATACTTGTTTTCACAGTTTCTCTTTCCTGTTTCCGGCCTCTTTCTGGCTTCATTTCAACTTAATAAGCTCTTAATAAATTAAGTTTAATTCCTATAAATTATTTTTTCTCTTCTTTTTTTATCCATATGATAATTGATTCCTTCTTTTATATCATATGTTTGGCAGCATTAAATAATTCTTTAACTACTTCTTTCCTAACATTTTCTCTTTCAAGAAGCCAAAACCAGCATTCTAGCTCCTGTATTCATTCCAGCTAATCCTTCTGAGCCATTTCCAGTTCCTAAGCTAGTATTGCATCATGATCTCTTGGTCTTTAAGCTAGCCTTTCACCAACATCTTCTGGTCCTTCAGCTTTTTCTTCACCATGATCTTCTGTTCCTTCCTTGTCCATCAATAGTCCTTTTCAGTCTAGCAAACAACCCTTTCCAGTCATCAAACAGCTCTTTCCAGTCAGCAATCAGTCCTTTCCAGCCAATAATTAGTCCATTTTAATCAACAATCAGTCCATGAACCACTTAGGTTCCAACTGCACAATGAAACATCTTGGTTCCAAACTTCACCATGATCTTCCAGTCTCTCAACTAGTCTTCACTGTGATTATATAGTCCGTCTTACTAGTCTTCACTGTTAATCTCACACTATGAACCACATTGGTTCCAAATTTTTAGTCCCTGTTACCAGAGCCTGTAGACCCAGGCATGATTCCACATTTTTACTGGCATTTAACTGGGTCCTTGCAAGTGGCATTCACTTAGGCCATCTAACCATAGATCATAAAGTCTATGCAGTTGTCTTTACTCACCCAGGTTGATTAAGTCTGAGCTTTCAGTTGAAAAGTTATCAACTTTACTTCCCAAAGGCCTGATCATATCAAGTTATGCAGCTGCTTCCCTAAGCAACCATCCTGGTAACACCTCTGAGCATATCCATGCCTTCACTATCAACTTTTGGTGCTTCCCAAAGTTTCTAGAGAAACACAAACAAGGACACCCTACCAGTCCGTTAGGTAGAGTGCTTTCTCACAGACCCCCTGTAAGTATATTAGGATACATAGAGCTCTCAAAGCTCCTCCCCTCCCTGGCAGCCTGTGTTACCCACCAGGGGTCCAACATTATTCTTCATCCCTGGTAGCCATGTTACCTACCATGCTGGTACAACATTCCTCAGCCCTGATAGCCACATTACCTACCATGCTGGTACAACATTCCTCAGCCCTGGTAGCCATGTTACCTACCATGCTAGCACAACCTTCCTCAGCCCTAGTAGCCAAGTTACTTACCATGCTGGTACAACCTTCACCTATTAGTCCCTTGTTACCTACTAGGCAGGCCTTACCTTCCCTAATAGCCATTATTCTCTACTAGGCATATACCTGTCTTAATACAACAACATACTGTCAATCTTCAGCATAGCGTCTTTATTTGAAGCCAAATCAACCCTCACCTGCAAAACTGCTTCCATGTGGATTGTCACAGTTACCTTAAGGCCCTGGGAATGACAAATATCAGAAATATCCTCTAGATATAGCTAGGAAGATGGCGCCAAAGTGTAATAAAATCACAGAGAGAGAATATTAACCAAACTTTTTGGATGAATCTAAATGATTTGTATATTCAAAAACTTACCGCAAGATGGTAGAAGAACAGGTAGATCACTGGTAACTCTAATAAGTGAGTCAAGTATCAATCATGTCATCAGTTGGAAGGTATATGTGCTCTTTGTCTAATTTGAGTTGCCAATAGGAATTAAAAGATTTTGTACTCTAAATATGACACCTCTAAAGCAAAAATTAAAATATTATGAATAATGCAATTTTTAATAGGGGTTACAAGGAAAAAGCTGGGGTGTTAGCCTATGAAAGGTCCCTAAAGTCCTGAAGCTTCAAGAAGCCTTACTGACCCTATGACCCAGAGGGTAGGGAGAAACTATTATGTGCATCTGGTGGAATTTACATTTGGTTTAAGCCTTATCTGTTCAGATCAGTATTTGTGCTGTATGAAAGATGCACCACCCTTTTCTATAGCTTCTAATATAATGGGGTCAGGAAAGATGTAAGGTAAATGGCTATGCTTTGTGGCAACCTCCAGAATTAACTCATACAGCATGGAAAATCTTCCATGTTGTAAATTTCAAAATTTATTTTTGCTTTATCTTTTATAATTTCAATTTAAAGCTAAAATAAAAAATAAAAATTTCTTTTATTATCAGTGTCAATTATTCAATACAGAAAATAATATTCTTTAATATTGAAAATAAGAAAAATATTTTTGAGGATTGTCAACATGGAAGATGTTCCAAACTTATGAGTTAGTTATGGAGGTTGCCTACTTATTGATAAACCCAAAATGAATAAGTGATTGACCTCAGTCTTTATCCATAATAAACCACTAATATGAACCAAGCCATCTTCCAGCATTAATTCTGGAAGCCTACATCCCACTATAAGAAAAATACTGCAGAAGCGTCAGAGCAGCATGGTAAGTGGTATGGTCTAAAGAAGTTTCCACAAAAACGCTTATTAAGGCACTTATACCAAGGGCAGGTATTTCAAGACATTAGTTAGGTGTATAGAACAACAGCTTACAGCAGCTACTCCCCTTAACAATTGGAAATGAGTGCCTTCCTGTGCCACAACCCATGTATAACAATTCACTGGATGGCTTCTGTTATTGATAGGAATTGACAACAACAACAAAAGTTAAATCTAACCAGATTTCAGGAACCTACTTGAGAGGAAAGAGACTTCCAATCTTATGGACAAGGGCCCCCAAATTCAGTCTTTCTTTAACAGAACCTATTAGTATTTTTATCAAGAAAAGTGATCAAACTGCCCCAGGAAGGCAAATCTCCTCATGAGGGAGCTGAACTGACCTAAGAGGTAGTAGCCTACCAGGTAGACTAGTTGATAAAATGATTCTTTGAGAAAAACAAGGGAGATGTCAGCTTCAGGAGGAGTGTCGTAAAATATGCAGCCTGGGTGCTGATTTCTACAAATAGTTAGTCTACTACTTCTTTATCTTAATACTATACCTGTTGTGGTATAGTGACAGCCTGGGTAAGGACACAAGAATATAAGAAGATAATAAGACAAAACTGGTGTTTATTTAGATAGTATTGCACTTATATAGTGTGAGGCAGGGGAATTGCCACCAGGGGCAGGGAGGCACAGACAGAAGGACTTCCCTAATAGAGGAGAGTGAATTGGCACAGCTAAAAGTCCACTGCAAGAGAACAACCGCTTCCACGCGGCTTTCCTTAAGGAGGTAGATATAAATAACTTTGTTGTTCTATTTATAATTACGGAAGTAAAGTCTGTGCCTTGTGCGCATTTGAAAGGTGCATTGAACACCCGTTTTAGAGGCGTTTTAAACGTCTTTGTCCCTAGTAAAATCAGGATACAATAGCGCAATTGCGCAACTGTTCTGTTGCTCAATTCCTAGATAGACAACTTAATGTCTAATCCATTCAATCTGCAACAAGGAGTCTGTAGAGAGCAGCCATAATGAAATTTTTGTCCCCAGGGACGAGATGGGTATTTGAACCATCCATTACTAAGGGCTCTTCCTTGTTAGAATTGTCAGGAGAGGAATTACACTAATCTGTGGTTTGTGTGGGGCCTTCCAAGGAAAAGATTAACCAGGGTAGAAGAGAGAGGAACCAGAACAGAAAATATTCCTATTCATAGTGTTAAGTGGGAGTCAAGAAGGTTTACGTCTCAAGGACTAAAAGAATACTATAAAAGAAAAGATCTTTATTGCTAAAAATAGTAAATAACTAAGGTGATTACTTTAAATACTGTTATTAAAGGATGTATAAAAATTGAGGATCATTGAGAAAAAGAGGATAATAAAAAAGTTTTATTAAGGTGAAACCCATTTAAGAGGATATGCAATATGATTTTCTTACCTTGATTGGTGATGGGAGCCCAAAACCAGATGATACAGAGGCAGCAGAGGAAACAAGACAACTTCCTGGTATGCCAGGTTAAGTTTACAAAGAGTGGACAGCCTTTAAAAGTGATATCAAGTTTTGGAGCCTTTGGTGTAATAGCCTGGTCTAAAAACAAAAACTGCTGAAGAAGCAGACAATCAAAAGGCCAGCAGTAAGTGTGACCTCTGATACTTTGAATTATTTTAGGTTAAAAGATGTATGGTGATTGACTTGAGCTAACATAAATAAGTAAACCAACTTTGAATTCATTATTAACATTAACACTAATACTGTCTGTAAGTCCCCAAGTTCAATTCCTGTTATGGCCATCAAATCCTGTTATATCATTAATATTGAATACATTATTGATGTCACTTCTGTTTCTGGTACATAATGAAGGTTACTATCAGTTGAAACAAGGTTAATGTAGTCAGGAAAGAAATTCATGACACCAGATCTTCCCCGGGTTAATAGAACATTAGGCCTTTTATCCTGGGGTAGTTGGCCTGGTGGCCTGATACTTAATGTATTCTTTTAAATAATATTTAAGACTGAGCATTTTACAGACCAATTGTTTTAGGATATTATAAAATTTAGAATATCTATAAAAATAGTGTTAAAACAACAGGGTCAATCAACTGGAAAGGTTCCAACCCAGCAGGTCTGTGATCTGCAATCCAACTTCCCAGTGACCCGTAGCCAAATGCAGAAGTCAACTTTAATTCCCAGTAACAGCAACATGAGCAAATGATGTTCTATACGGTGGATGTCTCAATTTAGTGCTTGTCTCATTATCAGGATCAAGCCAATCCTAACCATCCAACTAAGTAATCAACACAATCATGTTCCTGATATCCACAATTCACAACAACTATATAATAGTTATCTCTCAATAAAGAATATTATCTAGTTTCCAATTGTTTTTCCCCTTATAACTCTGCTAAAACAGCACAGTTACAAAATTGATAGCACATGTAAATTCTCTATCCTAACTTTCTTTTCAAGATTACTCATGTTGCCTGTACCTGTTGCAGTCAATAAATATACAAAAGAATAATTTCCAGGCTCCCTGTGGACTGGACGCCCTAAACACCAGGGAAAAAGTACCAGAATGATATATACTGTATCAGAACATTGTGATTCTGGTCCCTGCCTTCAATGCCTTATCAACTCAGGTTTTTTTTTCTAAAACCCTACTGTCACAGCCCAAGTTGTTGAAAAAAAGTATCATGCCCGCCCACGTAGCCCAACATCTGAGCAGTGCCGCCTTGGAATAATTTGCAGGAGCAAATGATAACAACACCACTGCATGGATCCAATCTACCCAAAGTAAACCAACACAAATGTGATGCCACACAAACCTTTATATTGCAGAGATATACATTTGTCTTATCCACAATGTAGGCACCTGGTGAAACAAGTGGCACAAATACCACACTGAGAAGGACTGGGATAGCTTTGAACAATACTGTCTGACAATATTTGTGATGAAGGACACAGCCCTTATAATCATACATCAAGTAAAGAACTTTACCCAAACCAGTACGGTAAAGGAGCTTACAGAAAGCCTACAAGGAACTCCACCTACAAGCTCCCTCAGGTTTGGTGTTTGACAACCCAGCCACACAACTTATGTACTATGATGTCCTCAAGCTGCATGTAATGAGACACATGAACCTGTACCTTGTAACCAATTTTCAGATCTTTTACTGTGAAGTGGAGAAAGCAGACCAAACGTCTAATGTGCTACACAAGGCGCAAACCAGGAAAAGAGAGAGACCTAAAGACTCCCACTCCTCAGGATGCTCCAACCGCCCTCTGCCTAACAACAGTAACAACACAAATAAAAAAACTCCTGGCTCCAATGACCATGGTAAAAGGAACAATGACCAGTCCAATTGCACTCACTTCAGAGTTACTATTACTCAGGATAACCAGGACAAGCAAAAAGCCCGGGGAGAGCATTAAGCAATCCAAGCTCTCCCCACCAACCTTCTGCCTCACCAAACAATGAATATAGTCCAGAGGATTTGGATCAGTGGCCTATGATCCAAGTTCTCTCAGGAAATCCAGTACTTTACACCATTTCCAGACATTCCAATAAACTGATGTACTACCCTTTCTGATTTCAAAGTTACACAGGTTCAGCTCTCTTGGACTCAGGTGCAGATTGTACCATTGTCAATAGCAACTTTGTGAATAATTTCAGATTAGTCACTAATCCTTCACAGATTAAGAACATGGTTCTAGATGATGAAAATCACATTGCTGTGACCCAGGAAACTGCCCCCTTTTCCATCACTCTGGAGAACCTCCACTCAATCATCCAAGGAACTGTGACCTAACAATAGTCACTTTTAGTATTTAATAAAATAAATACTCCAAGATATATAAATATGTTCTGTTTTTGTTGTTTATTTAATGTATATAAGTTTGACTGGAATTCTTCAGATAAAGATTCCTGGAAACTTGGTATCTATATTTAATAAAAGAATAGAATATGATTTGTTAGTTAGCTCATATAAACTGGAAAAATTGAGGCAAGATTGGCCAAATTAATCTTGGGGACTTTGTGTCTTGTAAACAGTTTACTTATCTCCAAAGGTTATTTAAAATATACCTGTGAATATGATTAATGAGGATTTAAACAATGTGCCAAAATGAACTTGACTGTGTCAAGTAAAGACTTGGTGTCTTTAAGTTGAGTTAATTAACTGTGTAGGTTAATCAATCAATTTAATTGACAAGGAATCAATTAACCGACAGTAACCAAAGACATGCAAGGGTGCATGGGTATTTAGGTTTGATCAGCTTGTTCTCAGTTGGAACAAGGATAGTTGAGTTTTGGAATATGTAAGTTACACAGAGATTTGGCGCCAGGAGCTTGGGAAGTTACATGCTGAATGAATACATTGAAACAAAAGGTATAATGTGATTCCTTTTCATTATAGGTACATTTTATAGGTTGAGAAATGTGGGGATCTTTTAGTAAAAGATCCAGATTGGATGAAATCAATATGTCATAGACCACATAATATGAATCAAGGGTTGATTCTTGAACCAGAGGGATTTTCAGCCAAATATGTCCTGAATGGTATATAAGCAAAAACAGCAAAATTTTAATAAAAAATACATATTGCCAATTTCAACGCTTTCCCCTCATTTACTTTTAAATTATCATATCTTCTTTATTATCATTTAAAAGAGCTAAGTTTGGAGTTCTACAAGTAGAAACTGCTGCCGCTAGGAAGGAAGTTCCTGAAGTCTTTCTCAATGAGACCTGGGAAAGTCTGGAGGTTACAAAGACTTTGCCCAAGGAGGCATTAGTGGAGGTTAGAGGAGCTTTTGAAGAATTATATATGGACTATTTTGCCAAGGAAGGGACCCTGCCCAAGGGAATCAATTTATGCTTGAGATTTGTAAGCTTGCTGGTAGGGTTTGATGAAATTCTGCAAAAGGTGAAATATATGGCAAACCAAGAGATCAAAGCTCTCAAGGAAAGGGAAGAAAAAAATGTTGAGATTATGGCCAGATGGTGTGGTGACAATAAAGTGTTGTCAAAGAAAATTGCCTCCTTGGAGGTAAATCTTGACAAAGCTTTATCCCATGAAAGTTCCTGTTACAACTGAACCAATGAGGATTCAGTATTTGGAATTGGGGAAGACAACAGTCCAATAGAAAGGACAGAATAATAAGAATAAGGTATCATTTATTGTAGGATATTGTGATTAATATACCATATGGGGAAAGACACAAGGCTACAAGGGGGTGGCACAGTGGCAGGTTACATGTAAGGTTTGAAGCCAAGGAATAACTTGTGTGGGGATTAGCAAAGTCAAATTGACAGTGCTCCTAATTAGGAGTAAGTGCCCGCCATTCAATATTGCCATCAGATTAGTTCATGTTTTTAGATACGTAAAGGGACGACTCATTGAGCGCCCCCTGTGTATTGTAAGATATGTTAGCAGGCAAGTCTGGAAACTTGGTTGAAACATTCCGGTAGCAAGAGTCAGCCAGGAGATGACAATGATAAGTTTGACTGGTTGGACCAGGATCTCTCACAGGAACTGTCATTGATTTTCCAAGATTTGACATGTTACTTATCATTGACTTGTTGAGAAAGAGCAACTCTCACATGGACTGGGCCACCTCAGTGTTAAACATCAAACAAGAAAGAGTCAACCATCAAATTTACTCTGACACAGTTGACCAACTTCTTCAGGACCATGTGTTTGTACGCATTACAGAGACCCAAGAGGAAAAGATAACCTCAAAGCAATTGATTGAGACTCCTGTCAGTACAAAACCATAGATTTAAAGGACCATCAAGACACTGCTACCTCCCAGGATTGTGAAATTGTAGCGCAACACCTGGAAATTTTTGAAGAGTCACTGTCAGGGCTATCTCCTGAGAAACACATACAACACTAAATACAACTCAAGAGAGCAGTACCCAAGGCACAATCTATATACTGACTCACCCTCAATGTGAATAACACACTCTGTGCTTACCTTAAGAAGGCTTTGGAGAAGGGGCTCATTTAACCTTCCCAATCAACCTTTGGGGCCACTGTGTTTTTTGTGGCAAAGAAAGACAGGTCCCTTGGGCTAGTTACCAACTACCATGCACTGAACAAAGTCACCATTAAGAATTGATAACCTCTCCTGCTTATCAATGATCTTTTTGAAACCTTGGACAGAGCAACTGTCTTCTCAAAGATTGATCTAACAGCCAGGTACAACCAAATTTGCATCAAGGAAGAATACATCCCAAGACTGCCTTCTGAACCAAATGTGGCTCATACAAATATGTTGTACTTAACTTTGGAATTACAAATGTACCTTCAACTTTTGTTACCTTTATATGTGAGGTTTTTGCATCCCATATTAGCAAGCACACGCTAGTGTATCTGTATGATATCATTGTGTATAGTCCCTTGGTAGAACAAACCCCTAAGGACTTAGAGGCAGTATTTAAAACCTTGGCATAACACAAATTACTTGCAAAGCCCTCCAAGTGAAAATTCTACCAAGAACAGCTCCCTTTCTTGGGCATGTGGTATTAAAAGAGTGCATCAAGCAAGATGCCCATAAAATCTAAGTTATATGTAAGATGCTGTCTCCCAAGGACAAGAGTGAACTTTTTATCTTCCTTGGGATGATAGCCTATGTTTGACACTTCATTCTGGACTACAGCGTCCTAACTGCACCACTATCTGCTATCACAGGCGCAGAATCAAAATTTGTATGGACCCCCCAATGAGACCTTTGTTTCCATTGCTTGAAATACAAACTAATGTCTGCCCCCATTCTGAAATACCCAAGAAGGAATAGTGACTATCAAATGGAGACAGACGCCTCTATTGGAGGTGTACTACACATAAAAATGGACACATTCAACTACCTTCCAGTGGATTATGAATCATGTAAGCTTACAGATGGTGAGGGCTAATACCCAATCAATAAAAATGAGCTTCTGGTGATTTTCCATTGTCTAGTCAAGTGGTGTTGTTAAATAGAGCAACAAGAAATATTCACTGCCCTAACCAACCATAAGTACCTCATATATTTCAAGACTCAAGCTAACTTGTCCAGAAGCCAGGCTCAATGTATGTGCTTCCTAGAGCAATTTAACATGAGCATACAATATAAACCTGGACCATATTTGATCAAGGTAGATGCCCTCTTGCACCAATACGTGAGGGCATCCAGAGGCAAAAATGACCTTGAACCATACTGGCTCCTCCTGGTACTTCAAACAAAAGATGAAGGTTTTCCTCTGGGCACCACAGATTTCATCAGAGATACAGTTGCCAAGAACAAACAATTATTCACAGACGTATTCAGAGCATTGCATCACAAAATAACAGATGTGGTAAGTATTTAATAAGTTCCCACACACCAGAGAGTTGATACTATCTTGCGCTATCACTGAGACCTAGGGCATAAAAAAGTCAAAACCTCTACAAGTTCTTGACACACAAGGCCTGGTTGCCAACTATGTATAGGGACGTACAGAAAGTCCTTGAAAATGCAAAGTATACAAGAAATTTGAAAAAAGTGACACTCCCCCAAAGTCAGTATTGCCAATCTGAACTCAATTAGTCTTTAAAGTTTGGGCCCTTGACATTGTAGGCCCCATGCCAGAGAACATAACAACAAGAAATACATCTTTACTACCATCAATTTTGCTACCTACTGGCAGTAGCCCAAGCTGTTAAGGCACACACCAGCAATGATGTACGCCAATTCATTGGCAGAGAAATCATCAGTAAGCTTGGAAATTCAGAACTGCTGATCACTGACAGAGGCAAGTAGTTGACCTTGGAAGATACCAACGTTTACATCACCAAGAATTGTGTTAAACACACGGTGACTACACCATACCAGCCTCAAGTCAATGGCAGGGTAGAGCAGCTGAAAAGGAGTCTTGTACATGTCCTTGCTGTAATTTCACTACCACCTCTGGCTTTGGATCAAACTGTTTTCCCCCGCTGCACCAAAAAAGGGCCAAAAATTACAGCCAAGCCACTCAATTCTCTAGGAGATTTAGCTCATACTGTCAATGAGAGGTTTGTCCTGGCCTACCCTGCAGATCCCTGGCTTTGGTTGTCCTGGCCTGGGAAGAAACACTGGTCAATTTGGACTATTTGTTAGCATGTTGTCTTCCTCTCTTAAAAGCAATCAGGAATGCCCAATCAAATGATGCCACATCTATGATCAGAAAGTCAAATGAACCTGAACTGGTTGAGGTGCCTTCCAGCCAATCAGGTGGACCTGCAGAAATTACCCTGAAGCTCTCCAGCACCCCTGGCTCTGGCCAGCAAATTTTATCACCCAGCCAATCATATGCAACTCAAAATAGTCAGGTGACCATCTCCCAGCAACTCACCCCTTTTAACAATGCCAGGAGACTTTGGGTCCCCTGCTTGTCAATTTTCCATTTTGTTAAAAGTTTTGGTTTTGTTGCACTTATTTTTGATCATCTTATTTGGACTGAAACTAAGTTTTGAGTCCTTATCATCTAATAGATTAAAGTATTAGCTGTTTTCTTTAAACTTACCTTATCTTGACCTGTTTTGAACCCGGCACCTCTTCTGGCATCTTTGGAAAAGGTTTTAGTGTATAGTTGTTGCTTCTCTTTGCTCTTGCTTTTAAAACCTGCTCTTGAACCTAAAATTTTAACTAAATTTCAATATAATCTCTACTGTTATCTTGAATTTTCTTGAATTTTCTTTAATTTTCTTATTTTCAAACCTGCTTTTTGTTTTTGCCTATCCCGAGGCACCCAAGTTCACGACCAAGCTTCCTGAACCCTATCTGTTGCATCCCCTTGGTCTCCTCCTTGTGGCTGCCCTTGTTGGTCTCTATTTTATTGCTTAAAGTTTTAAAAACCACACTAATCTTCCTCAAATTTTGCAGAGAGCATTATTATGATACTTCCAGTCCTAATATTTTTTGTGTTTTCCTTGGTTCCATTTGTGTTACTTCTATGGTTGACTTTGCCAGACTTGTGGTTTAAAATCATCTCTTCTGCTTGGCTTGTGGGCAAGAACTCTTACAGTCTCTTAAATCTTCCAAATGGTCTCCTGTTCTCTGGGGAGCCGTGGTGAAGAGCTTGACCTGTGATGACCTGGATTTGGATAATGTTGATCATGCCTCCTTTGCTCCTGCGGGTGAGGAGGCATCAATGCCCTCCTTCCCTGACCTGGAGAAGAGTGACTTGATACCCTTACGCGCTTCTGTGTTGTCTCCTCCCACCCCCACCTGTACGCCCTGGTTGCTCACCAGTTTGGCGCTGATGGGGCTGAATGCATATTTCCCTCAACTGTTCCCCATGTCCTCCCTGTGGTCCCCTCTTTGAGCGGCCGTCCCAGTCCTCCCCTGGGTGGTATCCTGGTGGTTTGTTTCACTGGGATGGGAGCCAAACTTAGTTAGTTTAGCCCCCCTCTCTCACACTTGCAAAGCTCACCACCAGGAGACCTGAGGAGTGCACAAATACTTGGCAACTGCACTTCTTGTGTGTTTCAGGCAGGTGAACAGATCTACTGGAAAGAGCCCCTTTGAACTTGTCTATGGAATACAACCAAACATTTTTCAAGCACTAACTGTGACAGAAATTGACTGATAGTAGGAAGAGGTCTCCAGGTATGCAGAATAATTACCCAAACTTACATAGAGTTGAGGGTTAACCACCCCCAAAGCTTCAGATACTGTTCATAGAAATTTCCAAAAAAAACACTGGGGTTTAACAAAATGATTAAACCCAACCAAAAATGTCCTAGATATATGGCCTGAGAGAGGATTAAAATGTCTTCAGCATATAACTCTGGAAATTGAGAAAACATAAATGTGTCAGTTTCAGATTCAAATTCAGCAAGAAAGAAAGACACCAAGATTTGGAGGTATTGGAGTAATGTTAGGGGGCGCCAACAACAGAGTACCCAAGGCAGGATCCCATCTCCCAGTAATAATTTGACTTAAGATCAAGTTAGTTGGAATGTAGAAGAGTAGACCTACTATGGGATGCATTATAAAATAAAAGTTAGACAGGAGAAATATTTGGTTTTATTGAGTAAATTAGGGAGGACTCAACTCTTAGAGTTGAACAGTGAAAATTTTCCAACATGTACAGAACTTTGACTAAGCAATACCACCTGGATCCATGGCCCCTATTCCATCTGCATTATCTAAAGAGGTGCAATACGTCAATTCAAATGACAATATCTCAAAAACACCATCTAAAAAGACGCCAACTTGTATCCTATCTTGGATTTCTGACTAAACCGCGCCAGATAACTTAAAATATTGATAAAAGCCCAAAAACATTTCAAAACCTATAAAAAACATTTTAATAGACTCAAAACCATCCAAGGATTTTAAATCTGCAATAAAAATATGGGGTCAGCTAATACCAACTATAGTGTGAAAAGCTCCAAAGTCAACACATCCTAAAACGGTGCTATTTTTGTATTAAATTTTAACACTATATTAAACATGTATATACTAGTAATAAAGTTAAAATCAAATATTTGAAAGAAAGAAGTTTATTGTTCAAAAAAAGTGGATTATAAATTAGATCCAAGGTCCATGGCAATGTCTTTGAGATGGGTAAGGCGGCCCTCTCTAGTGTAATAGGCCAAAGCCGCTTTGGTAACACTTGCAAAATTGACCTGCTGGCCAGCATGCTTGGCTACAAAAGCTTTGCCTTTGACAGCCTGGGAGTATAGCTGATCCCCGTGTGCATGCTGAATCTTCAGCTTTTTGACTATTACATTAAACATAGGCTTTTTTTCCTTAACCAGGCAGGAAAATTGATTATGCCAGCCTTCAAGTGAGGAGGTGGTCTTAGTTACGCTGACTTTGACCTGCTTATAGCAGTTCCAGTTAATTGAGTTGCCACCCTTGCAGATGCAGCGATGTCCCTGGAATACACCTACCCACTGGTGCTCAAAATACTGTATGAAAGGAGATAATGCTTCTTGGTTCCCAAGAATGTAATTGTTGTTGAGAAGCTTGTCGTAAAAAAGGTTAACCTCTTCCTTTCTGACCATGGCCAGAGTAGCAAAGCAATTAAATATCTTTCTGGCCTCCTTTGTACCATCTTTGTATACCAGCTTATTGAGGACTGGGTTTTTTTATCAGGTTCTTGCGCAGAGCCTGGCGGTAGTGAAAGAAGCAGCCTTGGGGCCTGCTCCTAAATACCTTGATAAAAGTGTTGGCCTGTGCAGCCTCAAAGTCAACCATCAACGTGGTATGGTAAGGAAGGGACTCTGGCGCCTTTATGGTTATGGCCTGTTGCTCTTGGGTAGCCTCTGGGCTGACCTTCTTCTTGCGGCCCCTTTTCTCAGTTGGCTCTTCTTCAAGCGTAGGCAAGATGGCATCCAGTTTTTGCTTGAGTATATTCAAGGCGTGAATGTAAAATCTTCCCTTTTATTAGGGAGAAAGAAGAAGACAAAGGGGATGGTATGTTCATTGACCTGACCATGGATGGCCCAAAGCTGATAAAATAGCTTTGGACAAGAGGCAAAAGTCCCATTGGCAAACCAGGTATCACACTTTAGAAGGTGTACAAGATCCTCTTGTGTTGAAAAGCACAAAATACGGTTTGATGAACCTTGCCCATTGTTGTGCAGCAGAAAGGGCTTTCCAAGCATGGTAGTCTTCTGGACTTCTGAAAGTACAAGCTCATTGATACTTCTAGCGCTGATGCCAATATTGGCATCAATTGACCGTTGATTAGTCACATACCGTTGGAGTCTGGTCTTTTACCCAACCTCCTCTCTCTGATCCTTATTCAGGTAAAGGAGAGCATGAGTTACCAGCTCAGTTGAAGCCAAGTCCTTGTTGAAAGGAATGGCTTGGTGAAGGTACCAGCGCATAAGATAGTAGAGAAGCATATCAGAGCCCAAACAGTCATGCTCAATGGTGAGCTCCTTGACTTGGGTAAACCCAATTGTAGTTAATTGTGCAGGGCAGCCTGGACTATCACATTTGTAGTGATGGTTTGTCATATTTTTTCTCTGGTCATTGCATATGAAAAGGAAGCCGTCCTTGATAAAGCCAGCACCCCCATTCTTGGTCATAATAGGAAACGAGTCAGGGAAAACAGCTGGAACTATAAATTGCCTGTTGACGTTGCAGATATTGGCAACTGCATGTAGGTCCCACTCTAGGATAGGCTCCTCCTCTGAGGCTGCAAAACCATGGTCACCAGAGTTGTTTTAAGAGACTCTTAATTCTCATCTTCATCATTGGAGTGGATGTGCTCCGCCTGGAGATCAGAGGGGGAGTAGACAAAGGGAGAGTGGGGAGGGGTGGGGCTATCAGCCTCAGGCTCAGGGGAAGGGGTGGGGGTCTTGGCAGGCGTTTTTTTCTTTAGGAGTCTGCTTGGAGAGGGTAGCCTTGGTCTTTCTTGCCTGAGCGGGAGCAGCTGTGCTCTTGGGAGCCTTGGGGGTAGCATTGGTGGTAGGCTTGGGAGGCATCTAAGAGTGAATTTGCATCAGAAAAGTTCAAATTTGGGGACAATTTTTAAAGAGAAAAATGAGAAAGTGTTAAATATAAAAGTAGTCAATATTTTTACATTGAATTGTAGAGAAACTCTCAAACTATATACCATCAAAATTATTGTTTTGTGTTATGTAAAAATTAAAATTTTATTAGTAGTGCAAGTATGGAAAACTGTGAGTTTTGACTGAAAACTTGCAAGTGAAATGGTGTTTTCAAGATGACGTAATTGAGATGCTGTAGCTCAAAAATATAGTGTTTTTGACCATTTTTTATATTAAATTAACAAATTTCTGGTGGAGCTACCTCAACCAGGCCAAAGAGTAAAACTTGAATATTTTAAGACTAGCTTATAAAACTGGGCTTAAAAAATACCCAGTTGTTTAGAGGAGATCAAAAAATACATATATGCAAAGTTTCAGACGGTTTCTTACATTTTTTATTTAATTGAGATTTGGCGCTGAACTGTACTTTGGTAAAAGTGAAACAGTCAATTTGTGATGGTGTGCTCTTTATTGCGTAGCCTTGCGTCATATGTAATTACCCCTTATTTCCCCTATCCATTGTGTGTATCAAATCTATTGGGTGATATGAAACCCAGTGGAATTTGTAATGGGTGCATTTTGCACAATGGAAATACCCTCATTACTAAATAAAATCACTAGTAAAACATTGTATTATTGAAAACCAAATAACAAAGTCCATACTATGATAAGGAATAAGGATAGCATATTAAATGTGGATTTTTGAATGGCTGTATTATAGGGGGTAGTACTATAAAAGTGGTTCTAATTTAGGTTGATTTATTATATGGAGTCTTAAATTAATACCATACTTTATTCCCAATTAAAAAGGGAAAAGCTTGGATTTATCACATAAAAGTATGATTGTATAGACAAACAAAATCAAAGAACACACAGCCGCGTCATTTTAATTAAAGCTTAGGCGCCGCAGCGCCAACAATTAAAAACTCCAGATGCCGCTTTGCAAATATTTTTGTCACCACGGCGCTGCTTTTCAGTGGGTTGGATTTTGTCTTTACAATTATAAATCTACTACCAATCCAAAATATCTTTTTTTTGATTATCCTATTGAGACTAGTGCTTAGCAATATGATTAATAATTAGATTAACATTTTGGTGATTCAAAAATAGCGCTGCAGCGGCGCTTGATGTAAAAGTAAAGCGGCGCCATGGCATCTAAAATATTTGTAAGGCGGCGCTGCGGCGCATGGAGTTTTTTTGGGTGGCGTGGTGGCGCTTTATGTATGATAGAGACGGTGCGGCGGCGCATGTCATTGGGTATTCTGCAGTAATGATCCAAAATCTACTGCCAATTGAATATATATAAATTTTATATTATAAATTTATGACAATGAGGTTGCAGTAATTATATTCTGTGAGCTCTGTCATTATTGACATCATTGATTTTATACTTCTAATTTATGGAGTTGGCTGCTGTAATCCTAATACGTGAGCTCTGTCATAATTGGCATCAGTGCTTGGACAAAATTTTCAACATATCCCCCCACTTGACCAAACACTACTTCCTTTCTTTCCAAGATAAACTCAACCAAGACCAACAACAACAGCAACACTAACATGCACCAAGCCTACAACAAAATGATGGCTTCAATGGACAAAACGGAGTAGCGCTTTTCAAAAAATGCCGCACTCAGTTTGTATTGCTTTCTTGAATTGACTTTGGGCCATTGAATCCCAGTTTTGCAAACAGGAATGCACAACCACCGTGGCGGCCTCTGAGTGTAGTACTTTGCCAAACTCTAGTGCTGGGGATTTCCCTGATGAGGACTTCATGTTTGAGGAGCCTCTTCCTGTCAGCAGTTCACCCCCCAGAGCAATCCTTCTGGTGCTCAGCACCCCTTTCCTCAATGCCTTCCTTCCACTGGCACGCCTCCCCCTACCCCATCTGCAATGCTCCGGGCCCGCTGCAACTACGACAATTTGGTGGTGGACTACCCCAACCTTCTTAGAAAGTTTGGGATCTGCCACCACAAGGAGACAATGTACAGCTTTGTAAAGGCTCTGCATTCTGACAAAGATGCAATGACCCCAATTTAGGCAAGGGAGTTTTACCATGGCCGATACAATGCCTCCTGTTTGACTGCTGAGGTGCGTCTAGGGCTGCAGTCAGCTACCTTGGCCCCCAGTGAGGTTTCCGCGCAACATGCTCATACCATTGCCATCCACAATGAGTATATTGACAAGGTGGCTCAGGTTTGGGCTCTTGAGCTTGCAGCAGATCCCAGCTTCCACCAGACCTTGGACTTGCCTGTCCAAGCCAACACCAACTGTCGCTTCTCTGCCACGTTCAAGGTGTATCTCCAAGCCATTACCACTGGAAATGCTTCCCTTTACCTTCCTTTGGCTGCTGCAACTTGCCACTTTATGTGGTATCCTCCCAAAAGTTGCCAGCCTGGCCAGCCCGGGTACACTGGTTGTTGCTTGGAGCATTACCGCTCCCTGGCTTACCAACTCCGCGTCCCCTACCCCTATTCTATTCCTACATGGAAGATGTGTTGATAGACTGCTTCATCATAGGTACTGTGTTCTACATTTTTGGTGGCTGGGTTTGGTTGGTGCCAGTCAGTCAAATCTGCCTTCCCCTTTGCAACTGGTTGTCAATGTCCCGCAACTCCCAGTTGGCCTGGGCCCAAATGCTGGTGATCCTGGCTCACGTGCGCCAGCGCCTGGACAACAACCGTTATACAATCCCCACCCATGAGCATCCAGTGATTACTATCCAGCGCCCCGCCAAGCATCCTCACCCCACCAACCATCAGGCCTCACCTCTTGCCACGTCTTTTGCTCAGCAGTGTGGAGGCACCCACAACACAAAGGACTAATCCTACACAGCCTGCCTTTTATTGCAATAAACTTGCTTTGCCTATCCTCTTTTTTATTGTTTCTATTATTTTTTAGTTCTTATTTTTTATTATATTAAGTTTTTAATCATTGTAGTTATCTTCTAAATTTAGTGCTTATGGAAATATTGTTGATTAGTGGAGTTTTTATGTTGGGGATTGAAATCTTGCGCCGCCGCGGTACCAAATTTAAAAGTAAGACGCCGCCGTGGCATAAAAGATGCTTGCAAAACAGTGCGGCGGCGCCCAAGCTTTCCCAAGTTGGCGCCACGGCGCTTAAAGTTGGGTAGTTTTGCAGTTGAATTTGCAAAGTTTTGGTAACCTTATTTTGATAACAGACTTTTTATTTTGATTTGAGATAGCTTTTTTGTGGTGTAGTTTTTTGTGATGGCGTATTTTAGGGTATTTATTAAGTGTTTTTATAATTAAAAAATCTTATTTGGATAACACTCTTTTTATTTTGATTTGAGATAGCATTTCTGTGATGCAGTTTTTTGAGATGCTGTATTAGAAACCAATATATAAAAAATAACTATTTAATAATTTTTATTAAGTTTTTTTTTAATTTCGCTGATGTAAATCCTGACACCATCTCGAAATTTTTTCGAGATAGCATCTTTCGATCTGGCGTTTTCAAATTGACGTATTGCACCGATTTTAAATACAATATTACTGGTTGATTAAAAGGGAGTGTTTAGATTAGAAATAGTAGCTTGTTCATTTAGCACAGATACAGTGACTTTAATCGTTTGTTGCTTGAAGGAAGGCAGGCTATTTTGGAAGTTTGGTTTGAAAGGATGATGTCATAAATCAGCGAGAGTTGAAACTGGGCGATCCTGTCAATCGAATTGGGCAGGCGAGCGAGGGATATGTAACCAAGTTATCTTCAGCGTATCACGTCAAAAGCCGATAGAAGCGGTAGATCTTTGCGCCATGAATCTACCAAAGATGCAATGGCTGGCGATAAGAAAGTTTTCTTCAAGGCCCCAGGTATTTACTGCAGGATCGATTTAGGATCTGAATGGGTATTTTATTTAAAAATCTAAATCAAATATATTTTTTGAAGGGTAGTGCTTTGGAAGAGGTTTTTAGCAAACCCCGATAAGCTATAATGTTTTTTGTTGAAGTGGATCATCAAAGATATTGGGATCGACGCTGAATGACTTGCATAAGAATATTCTGGTGGTATATAGTGGTTTTAGAGAGCCCAGGCGGGAAAAGATGAAGATAGCAATTATTAGTGCACTTGCGCTTGCTGGCCATGGGTTTGATTTTGGTGCCTTCTTCCAAGACGCGGTACATAATTTGCTGCCTTCAACTGACATGGCAGCAGGAAAAAATGGGTATTTAGTTAAGAATGCAACTGTGCTTGTTCCCAAGTTCCACGCGTATGCCCCCAACATATTTGATGGCAAATTCAACTTTACGGTACAAAACACCTCGCTTGACTCCGAAAACGCAAGGCCCATCAACGAGACTGAATTCAACCTTGTCAGTGCTATAATCAACACATTTGTAGTTGTTGATTTCAACCGCAAGAAGCTGCTGCCGCTGGACTTGGTAGATCGCGAACTGCCCCTCAACCCCCAGACATTCAGTTCCATCCGCGTGCGCATGCGACAACCCAATGTCGAACAAGCCCAGCTCATGAAGCTGTACTCTGCCAGTGCTTATTGCAAGAAATCCAACCTGACCGAGTGGAGTTGTGGCGAGAACTGCGCCGGCCTCACCACCGGCACACGCCTGGTCAAGTATCTCACCAATGCCAGAGAGGAGACGGCAGGCTTTGTTGCCCTTAACGAGCGCGAGAAGATGATTGTTGTCTCCTACCGCGGATCATCCAACCTCAACAACTGGATCAACAACGCAATGGTCATCCTCGTCCCCTTTGATCTCGCCGAGGTTAAAAACTGCTCCATCAAGAACAGACTCCTTGTCCACCGTGGCTTCCAAATAATGGCTCGTTCCCTGTTCACTCAGACTCGCAGCACCGTTGTATCACTGCTTGCTCAGTACAAGGACTACAAGGTTGCCATCACTGGACACAGTGCTGGTGGCGCCATTGCTACTCTTGTCACTGTTGGTCTGGGAGCATCAGGCGCAGTCAAATACAAGGATATGACTCTCGTCACCTTTGGCCAGCCCCGCGTCGGTGATGCCGCCTTCACAACATACATGAACTCACAGCCCCTAACTGCTGCTCGGGTCACCAACGGCGTTGACCCCGTCAACATCCTCCCCACCCAAGAGATGGGGTTCCACCACCAGCATACCGAGTTCTTCCTCACCCGCATCAATGGCGTGGATAAGCTCAAGACGTGCCTTTCCACATCCCACACCGAAAGCCCCGAGTGTGCCCGGTTCGACATCCTCCCCAAGCGCCTCAATGGCCACTATGAATACTTTGGCCACCTCAACACCAAGTGCAATTGACCAAACCCATCCTCAACATTGATCCGATCAGAACCAAGGCTTTCCCCGACAAATAAAAAAGTAAGCATAGCCTAATTCAACTAATCACAACCCACCTGAATAAATCAAGTTTAAACCAAAAATTGCTTTGATAAATTATATCCTGCCAGATCCCCCAATCACCACCCTAACCCAGAAACCTTACAAATCCCTTCAACCCCCTACCCAGCTTGAGCCCACCGCTAACGATAGCAAAGAATCCCATATCTCTTTTCCATACCGATCATCCAAGTGACGAAGATCCTTCACCCGCCACCAAAGATCCGGGTCATATCTCAACCCAATCCTTAACTCGATCCGAAAAGGATCCCGGCACGCATGCAGGAGGAAACTTTACACCCAAAACTAGCCCTCGGAACCCCTCCCTCACCCCCATTAGCCATTCTAATCCCTACAAACAAACAGATAAACTAATCCAACCATCAAGATGTAAAGCTTCATAGGAAACCCAAGCCCCCATAAAACTTGGGATGATCCCATAACGTGCAATTATAGAAAAGGGGGAAATAACATTGACATAGATGATATCTTCAATTACAAAAATATACTATATATCATTTTTAGTGGCATCAGGTGAAGATGGCTGTTCCTGATATGCGAGGAACTATCCTTGGGAGATGAGTTGGCTCTTATATAAGGGCCTATTTAGCCATGATATCTCGGTTGGTAAACTTGGCTTGGCACGTCCTGACTTTAGGTCTGGGAGGGCTGAGTTGAATTATGGGATATTCATTTCCAAATCTGAACCTTGTCATGAGTCAACCCGGAAGCTTCAAAAGTATTGGGGAGATAATACATCTATAAGGTGCTGCAACTGAGATCAACACCTTGACTGCCAACATATCTCACAACACACAGGGGACGCTCATAGAGCTGCCTCATGATGTATCCAACAACATGAGCCATTCAGCTTGCAATGTCAAAATACAGGTGATATCCCCAAATTAGGAGTTCCACCAATTCCAAGGGGGGACCTCCAATTAGTTATTTGCTACTTACACCATACTTGGACCTTACCACCATGCTGCCCCTTGTGGATTAGAGGCTTCCTTTTGCAATATATCAACTACTGCTTCATAATAAAGTGTCTATCTTATCCTTATCCTCTGAAATTTCCTTTAAGTCTTATGTCTTCCTCAATCCAAATGCTGGACAATAACTAGTTCAGTTGAAACAAAGGTTGAACCCAAACTTACATTTATTAGGGATTGAACCTGCAACACCAATTATTTATATATATCTATTAAGTCTAAAGTAGGTGCCTTCAATTCACCCAGACTTCTCTGTTAGTAAGCTCCAAATCCTCATATTGATCTTATTAGATACTGGTGATACCCACCCAACTCTCCCACTACCCTTCATCCCACCACCTTACTTAGACCAGATAAAATAAACTTTGGATAAAAATCATACTCAACTGCATCAATTTTCAAATCCATTGGGCTAATAAAACCTCCCCAGTTATCACAGATAACTCAGATGCAAACTGTATCAACCACCAATGGATCTATCCAGATTAGCAGTATATATGGGCTCTGCTAAGGCCCAGTTTACTCTCCAGGGATACTTTGGTCAAGCAGGAGGTCTGGCCTAAAAGGGTTGGGAAATGTTGGGGCCATGCTCATCACATAACTGGTGGGGGTAGCCCAAGGGCCCCATGCTCATATACAGAGAATCACCTGTTCAGCAAGCCCCAGTATGGCGTGATAGGTAAACCCAGGCTTGCTGTAGTTATATGGTGGGTTGGTAGGGACAAGGGGGAGCTCTCTGGTAGCTGCGCTTGTGTGCTTGCCTGGCCAGGAAGTTGTTGGAATTAGGGAAAACTTTGGGAGTAGACAGGAAACAGAGGCAGGATCTATCTCCTGGTCTAGACCTCTGGGGGGAATTGTTCAACTGTTGGTTCCAATGTGGCAGTTAATATTGGCTCACTTTTCTGGCACTGGCCTTGGAGCTACAAGGGCTCTCAGCTTGATAGTACCAAAAGTATAAGATTGGCCATAATGCAATAAACTCTGGCAAATGTAGAGTGCTAAAATTTGTGTTAGCTTGCAGCCGTTTGTTTGGATATACCAACAGGGAAGGGATCCCCTCCTTCCCCAGCTATATACTTCTGGGAAATTGATTTCTGGATTGGTGGGGAATCTTTACTGACCAGCTGGTCAGCTGCTGCAGTTTCTCTGGGTTTGGAATCATCTGGTTAGTTGCTTGAGGGGCAACATGCTACTTTTAGGCTCTTGGGCTTGGCTTGAACCTTGGGTTTCCTTGGTGAGGTTTGGGGCCTGAATCTCATAACTTATTTTAGGTTTGGCAAGCTGGGATCAATTCTGATGCTTAGCACTGTGTTTATGGGTCCCTTCTGGTGCAGGCGTCTCCAGGGCATCAATTCTATCCTTTGAGGAATAGTGACATCAATTGCTAAAACCTTAATCAGTATATGATTGAAAACCTGCATGCCTTTAATTCCATTTAGGGAAATACTTTACTGGGCTTTTTTAGGCCCTGACAGGTCTGCTCCTATTTTTTATAGTAGGTTTTAGCTCTATTAGCGTTGGATTTGGTCTGGTTCAAAGATGAGTTATTTTTGCTTAGCGCTGTAGCTTTGAGAACGCCTGCATCTTAATACTCTATCTAAGCCACCTTTATCCCTTTCTCTCAATGGCAGCCTTGATATCAGCAAAATCCACCTTTTAAACATCCAAGAGAAATCACCTGCTCCTCACAGATGCTGAGATGGAAAAGTCAAAGCTATCCTGGGCAGTCTAATATATGCGCTGAACGCTGCAAGCACTGGCACAGATTGTGACATATATCTAAGGTCATATATGCACTGATGAGCAAATCAAGGCCAGTTTTCATTGCACCTGCCATGAATGACATTTTTCTTGAAAGGAATCATGAACCCTGGCTAGAGGAATCAAACTCAGAACTTTTCTCTGATGGTTTTGTGAGCCCTGCGGACCGCTGGGCGCCTGCCCGTGCTTTTTAGGGCTAGTTAGTGAGCGAGCTGGAACAGACAGCAATTTGAATCTGAAAAATCCAGGAAATTTGTGGGTCCGCCTGGGCAAGGATTTGCAGAGTGCAGAAGAGCGGCATAGGCAGGTGATTAATAAAGACCAATCTAGGCTGCTGGAAGCGTTGACCAACATACTGTCACTCCTGTCATAGCTGAAAGGCTGTCTGAAAAAGATATCACTGCTCAGCATGAAGGGTGGAAGCTGGAAGTGAACTCAAATGATTGGCTTAAAGTTTGGGCCACCCAGTCTTCTTATCGCTGGCCAGTCAGTGACTAGGAAGTGACTCCAGAATATGTGTGACTCATGGGACAGAAGATGACTCAGCCTGTGCATTCCAGAGGACCAACAATCCAGAATGAAGGGAACACTAGTAGGGATGATGAAGCTATGAAGAAGATACCAGTGGACAGTCAGGATGCCACAGTAGTTTTTGTTATTCCTGGTATTACCCATCCTAATTGTAAAGCCCAGAATTTGGGCAAACAGTTAACTAAGTTGACCAAGTTGATAGATTTAAATCATACTGTTGATTGAAAATGGGTTACTGCCACCCCAGTTTGTCAGCTTGATTCAATCACCCCATGCAAGTTGACACTGATAAATAGACGTAATCTGAAAGTCACTTGATACAATCTCATTTAACAGAATGGTTATCAGAAATTAATCACTCAAGGGTTTTTCACATACTGGACAAGGTACTCTTTAGATAATGCAGATGGAATAGGTGCCATGGATCCAAGTGGTATTGTTTAGTCAAAGTTCTGTACATGTTGGAAAATTTTCACTGTTCAACTCTAAGAGTTGAGTCCTCCCTAATTTACTCAATAAAACCAAATATTTCTCCTGTCTAACTTTTATTTTACAATGCATCCCGTAGTAGGTCTACTCTTCTACATCCCAACAAACTTGATCTTAAGTCAAATCATTATTGGGAGATGGGATCCTGTCTTGAGTACTCTGTTGTTGGCGCCCCCTAACATTACTCCAATACCTCCAAATCTTGGTGTCTTTCTTGCTGAATCTGAAACTGATACAGTTATGTTTTCTCAATTTCCAGAGTTATATGCTGAAGAAATTTTAATCCTCTCTCAGGCCATATATAGGACATTTTTGGTTGGGTTTAATCATTTTGTTAAACCCCAGTGTTTTTTTTGGAAATTTCACTAAACAGTATCTGAAGCTTTGGGGGTGGTTAATCCTCAACTCTATGTAAGTTTGGGTGGTTATTCTGCATAGCTTGAGACCTCTTCCTACTATCAGTCAATTTCTGTCACAGTTAGTGCTTGAAAATGTTTGGTTGTGTTCCATAGACAAGTTCAAAGGGTCTCTTTCCAGTATATCTGTTCACCTGCCTGCAACACACAAGAAGTGCAGTTGCCAAGTATTTGTGCACTCCTCAGGTCTCCTGGTGGTGAGCTTAGCAAGGACCTGTACAAGACTCCTTTTCAGCCACTCTACCCTGCCATTGACTTAAGGGTGGTATGGTGTAGTCACTGTGTGTTTAACATCATTCTTGGTGAGGTAAATGTTGATATCTTCCAAGGTCAACTACTTGCCTCTTTTAGTGATCAGCAGTTCTTAATTTCCAAACTTACTGATGATTTCTCTGCCAATGAATTGGCGTACATCATTGCTGATGTGTGCCTTAACAGCTTGGGCTACTGGCCAGCAGGTAGAAAAATTGATGGCAGTAAAGATGTATTTCTTGTTATTATGTTCCCTGGCATGGGGCCTACAATGTCAAGGGCCCAAACTTTAAGGACTAATTGAGTTCAGATTGGCAATACTGACTTTGGGGGAGTGTCACTTTTTTCAAATTTCTTGTATACTTTGCATTTTCAAGGACTTTCTGTACGTCCCTATACATAGTTGGCAACCAGGCCTTGTGTGTCAAGAACTTGTAGAGGTTTTGACTTTTTTATGCCCTAGGTCTCAGTGGTAGGGCAAGATATTATCAACTCTCTGGTGTGTGGGAACTTATGAAATACTTACCACATCCGTTATTTTGTGGTGCAATGCTCTGAATACGTCTGTGAATAATTGTTTTTTCTTGGAAACTGTATCTCTGGTGAAATCTGTGGTGCCCAGAGGAAAACCTTCATCTTTTGTTTGAAGTACCAGGAGGAGCCAGTATGGTTCAAGGTCATTTTTGCCTCTGGATGCCCTCATGTATTGGTGCAAGAGGGTGTCTACCTTGATCAAATATGGTCCAGTTTTATATTGTATGCTCATGTTCAATTGCTCTAGTAAGAACATACATTTAGCTTGGTGTCTGGAAAAGTTAGCTTGAGTTTTGAAATATTTGAGGGACTTATGGTTGGTTAGGGCAGTGAATTTTTCTTGTTTCTCTATTTAACAACACCACTTGACTAGACAATGGAAAATCACCAGAAGCTCATTTTTATTGATTGGGTATTAGCCATCACCATCTGTAAGCTTACATGATTCATAATCCACTGGAAGGTAGTTGAATGTGTCCATTTTTATGTGTAGTACACCTCAAATAGAGGCGTCTGTCTCCATTTGATAGTCACTATTCCTTCTTGGGTATTTCAGAATGGGGGCAGACATTAGTTTGTATTTCAAGCAATGGAAACAAAGGTCTCATTGGGGGGTCCATACAAATTTTGATTTTGCGCCTGTGATATCAGATAGTGGTGCAGTTAGGACGCTGTAGTCCAGAATGAAGCGTCAAACATAGGCTATCATCTCAAGGAAGATAAAAAGTTCACTCTTGTCCTTGGGAGGCGGCATTTTACATATAACTTGTATTTTATGGGCATCTTGCTTGATGCCCTCTTTTAATACCACATGCCCAAGAAAGGGGAGCTGTTCTTGGTAGAATTGTCATTTGGAGGGCTTTGCAAGTAATTTATGTTGTGCCAAGGTTTCAAATACTGCCTCTAAGTCCTTGGGGATTTGTTCTACCAAGGGACTATACATAATGATATCATCCATATACACTAGTGTGTGCTTGTCAATATGGGGTGCAAAAAACTCATATATAAAGGTAACAAAAGTTGAAGAGACGTTTTTAATTCCAAAGTTAAGTACAACATACTTGTATGAGCCATACTTGGTTCAGAAGGTAGTCTTGGGATGTCTTCTTTTTTGATGCAAATTTGGTTGTACCTGGCTGTTATATTGATCTTTGAGAAGGCAGTTGCTCTGTCCAAGGTTTCAAAAAGATCATTGATAAGCAGGAGAGGTTATTAATTCTTAATAGTGACTTTGTTCAGTGCATGGTAAATGGTAACTATCCTGAGGAACTTGTCCTTCTTTGCCACAAAAAACACAGTGGCCCCAAAGGTTGATTGGGAAGGTTGAATGAGCCCCTTCTCCAAAGCCTTCTTAAAGTAAGCACAGAGTGTGTTATTCTCATTGGGGGTGATTCAGTATATAGATTGTGCCTTGGGTACTAGTCCCTTGAGTTGTATTGAGTTCTGTATGTGTTTCTCAGGAGATAGCCCTGACAGTGACTCTTTAAAAATTTCCAGGTTTTGCACTAAAATTTCCCAATCCTGGGAGGTAGCAGTGTCTTGGTGTTCCTTGAAATTTATGGCCTTGTACAAACAGGAGTCTCAATCAATTGCTTTGAGGTTATCTTTTCATTGAGGGTCTCTCTAATGCGTACAAACACATGGTCCCAAAGAAGTTGGTCAACTGTATCAGGGTAAATTTGATGGTTGACTCCTTCTTGTTTGATGGTTAACATAAGGTGGCCCAGTCCATGTGAGATTTTTCTTCCTCGACCACTCTAGGCCAAGTACCACATCAAATCTTGGAAAATCAATGGTGGTTCCTTGGATGGTTGGGTGGAGGTTCTCCAGCATGATGGAAAAGGAGGCAGTTTACAGGGTCACAGCAATGTGATATTCATCAGCTAAAACCATGTTCTCAAATACCTGAAAGATTAGTGGCTAACCTGAACTTGTTCACAAAGTTGATGTTGAGAAGGGTACAATCTACACCTGAGTCCAAGAGAGCTGAACCTGTGTAACTTTTAAAGCAGAAAGGGTAGGACATTGGTTTATTGAGATGTCTGACAAAGGTGTAGATTACTGGATTGCCTGAAGGAACCTGGATCATAGGGCTTTGATCCACATCCTCTGGGCTATATTCATTGTTTGGTAAGGCAGAAGGGTGGTGGGGAGAGCTTGACTTGCACAATGCTCTCCCTGGACTTTTCCCTTGTCTTGATTGTTTTGTGTGGCAGTGATACAGAAATGGGTACATTTTGACTGCCCATTTTCCCGTTTTCATGCCCATTTGAGCCTGCGGACTTATAGTTTGAGTTGTTGTTTCCAGGAGAGAGCTGATTGGTGCACCCAGTTGAGTGAGAATCTTTGGGTCTCTCTCTCTTCCCAGTCTGTGCCTTGTGCAGCACATTAATGTTTGCTCTGCTTTCTCTGCCTCACAATATAGGCTCTGCAGATTGGTTACTTGGTCCAGATTCATGTGTCTCATTACATGTGGCTTGAGGGCATCATAGTACATGAGGTGTGTTGCTGGATTGTCAAACATCATATATTAAGGAGCTTGTAGGAAGAGCTCCTTGTAGGCTTGGTTAAGCTCCTTTATTGTATTGGTTTAGGTTAAGTTCTATACTTGGTGTATGATAATAAGGGCTTTGTCTTACATGACAAATCTTTTCAGAAATTCTTGTTTGAAAGTGTCCCAATTCTTCTCAGTGTGTTCTTCATGCCAATTGTTGCACCAGGTGCCAGCGTCATGAGTCAGCTGGATGGAGATCTCTGCAATCCAAAATTATTGTGGGAATTCCATTTTGGCCAGCTTGCTTTTGGGAAGATTGGATCCATGCAGTGATGTTGTTGTCATTTGCTCCTGCAAATGGTTCCAAGGCAGCACTGTACAGATGTTGCGCTACATAAGTGGGCATGGTGCTTTCATCTGTTGCCCAAGGGGCAGCAGCAGGCGCTTGGAATAAATCTTGTTCCCACAAGCTGATAAGGAGCACCTTTTAGGGAAGCTTCAAATATGGAATTAGGAAAGAAGAGAAGTGTCTTTTATTGGATAATATTTTAGACTTATATACATTTGGCTGTGGGGGAGATTTAGTTGGATCAAACCTAGGGGTTGGTCATGTGCAGGATGGGTTCAAGCCACTGGATAACTGGACAGTCATATGATATTGCTTGGTTGCCATTCTGGGTATGTTGAACTGTATATTGGAAGGGCACCAAATTGGGTGATGACTGGATGTTAAGTAAGTTGGCAGTAGCCAGAATGCTTGTACATCCAGATACTTGACACCCCCCTTAAGGGGTTACTCTGGTATATCAGGAG
Source organism: Entomophthora muscae (assembly GCA_014839935.2). Taxonomy (NCBI): domain Eukaryota; kingdom Fungi; phylum Entomophthoromycota; class Entomophthoromycetes; order Entomophthorales; family Entomophthoraceae; genus Entomophthora; species Entomophthora muscae. The sequence continues at coordinate 4,360 of QTSX02002168.1, read as the reverse complement.
GGGGCTTTGTCTTAACGGCTGCCGCCTGATGTTCCTGGAGTTGTTTGCTAGTTGGTACCAGTCTGGTTAAGTGTCCCCCTTTTCTAAGGCGGAGACGGGCTCTGTGGTATTTCTTGGCAACTGTCAGGGATCCAGTCAGTGGGGGGTTCCTGGGAAATTGCGGGCAGACAGCCTGTGGGCCCGGCAGGGAGGGCCCACCACATGATTGGGGCTAACTTTATAATATAAGATAATGATTTTACCAGGATTGCCCAAGGTCCGCTTGCAGGCACCATAGAATTGATAAGACCAGTAAGAGTGATATACATCACCTCAAATATCTGGGTGGAAGTGGATTCATTGGCAGCAACAGATTCTTGCAGGCAGTTGGGCTGCGGGGTGTGGGGCGGTGTCATTGGAGCCAAATATGCGGGCAGGTAGTTGTACTTGTCACAGAATAGCAGAGGGGATCAGGTAATCTTGGTGCCCTCTCTATATAGGATCTCTGTCTCTCTAGTTCTAGCCTCAGGGTTGTGGATTAGGATCATCTCTAGGGTAAGCTCCAAATACACAGGGTTGGGCGGGTACTTGGTGAAATGTACTGGGCCAAAGGGAACTCCTGGTGGATGATAAAGGTTGGGCGGCTGGTCCGCGGTTTCTTGGGGTAGGTGAGTGTGGGGTATGGAACTGCAGGAAGTAGACTGTAAATAAAGTAGAACTAATAACAAGTATGGTATAACCTGATGGAACCAAAGGTTCATATCACTTTATTGCAAGAATATCAAAGGACAACTTCCTGGCAGTCCAGGGTATAAGTATGCCCATCTGCCATGGAAAAACTTTTACAAATTTCTTTGGCCCAGGTGTTACTGTTTACCAGGGTTTTCTAGTCCTTGGTGGCATCCATTGCAGGAGTATTTTCATTGGCAGGTTTGAATTGAGAATACTCAAGTTCCCTTGTTGGGTTGTGGGATTGATCATCTCTGGGCGGCCCGCATTCTATAGGAAGTTTCTTTGTTTCCCTTTCCATGGTGGCCCAAGTTATTTTGGGGTCTATGGCTAGGCCTGCCCGCTGATTGGTAGAGTTAACAGGAACCTTCAACGTGGGGAATGTTGATGTAGGTGGTTTTGACTCATCAAGCCTTAGAGGATTTCCCAAAGTTGATTCCTGCTCTGGTTCAAGCCCAAAAATCTGTGGGCAACTGGTCCTGCAGGCTGGCAGCCCGCAGGGTGTCAGGGTTTGAATCCTGTAGTTGAGGCTTTTCAGTAAGCATGGTCAATAGGAGTTTGTCACTTGTGACATCATCCCCTTCTCTCTGTTGCCCTCCTCCTTCCCTGCTTTCTTGTCCAAGTATTGCTGTATGGCTCCATGTGCGTTAGGCAGGTTGGAGACAGGTTCCCAGGTGCTTTCTTTGGGGGGGGGGGTAACCTACCCATTTGACATAGTACAGTGGGGTCTTGTAGTGGAGGCAGTGTCCATGGATGTACTCCACTTTGTATTTGGTTGTGCGTCTTTACTGGATGGGCAGGGGGTTGGTCTTGATCTTCTGCTGGGGAAGGGAGGTTCCTTCTTTCTTGAATAGCAATGATTGGTGGAAGACATTGTGGATTTTTCAAGTAGGTGGCAGTTCTAGTTTGTATGCCACTTCTCCTTTTTGCTTTGCAATCTTGTAAGAGCCACAGCGGCAGTGAGCTAACTTCCTACTGGGTACATGTAGGGGGACGTTCCGTGAGTCAAGATAAACTTTGTTGCCTATCTCCAGGGTTTTCCCGGGGACTCTTTTCTTATCAGCAAATGCCTTGTAGGTCTTAACAGCGCGGGTCAGGTTCCTTAGGCAGGTTTCTTGGGTAGTGTGTATTATTTTCCTTGCTGCTAATACTAGGGTCCCATGATGGATCAAACCCATAGTTGACCTTGAAGGGGGACATATCTGTGGATGCGTGATCTTTGCTGTTATAGGCATATTGCGCCATAGATAACATATCTGCCCAGTTGTCTTGGTCTGCGTTGGTGTAGCATCAGAGGTACTGTTCCAAGATTTGGTTGACCTGTTCAGTTTGTCCGTCTGTCTGTGGGTGGTAGGAAGTCAACACAAAAAGCTTTATTCCAAGGTCTTTCATCACTTGGGTCTAGTAGTGAGAAGTGAACTGGGGTCCTCAATTGGTGATGATTTCTTCTGGAGTGCTGTGTTATGTCAAGATGTGGTTGTGGAAGTGTCTGGCAGTCTCAGCTACCGTTCAGTGGGTAGTGGTTGGGAGGAAGTACGCCATCTTTGTGAATTAGTCTACCATGACTAGGATTGTGTCAAAGGATTTTGAAGGGGGGAGCTCTACTATGTAGTCCATTGACACTGACTTCCAGGGTTCAGCAGAGATGTCCAGAGGTCTCAGTACTCCTTCTGGCTTTGAGTGACATGTCTTGGTTCTCTCACAGGCTTCACAACCATTGATGTAGGCAGCTACTTCCTTGTCCAAACCCAACCATGTGTAGTTCTGCTTGATACCTAAGAGAGATTTTTGTCTACCAGGGTGGCCAGCCATCTCTGAATCTTGGTGGTCAATCAATATGTTTGTTCAGGTTGGGCCTTTGGGTACGTAGATTCTGTTGTGGAGCAGCAGGGTAGCGCCTTTCAGGGAGTATCCTTTCTTTGAGTGATGATAATTGGGTCCTTTATCAGGGCATTGACTAATTTGGTTGATTAGGTGTCTTGTTTCTGAGCTCCTATCACATTGGGTTTGCTGGCGGCAATCTTCAAGTAATTCAGTTGTATCCCTAGGCTGGCAGGGTCTAGTAGTGTATGGGTGTTGCAGTCCTTGATTTCTGTAGAGGAGGGAATCAGGTTGGGCCTCCTGCTCAAGGCGTCTGGTACCACATTCACTTTCCCTGGCTTGTAGTCTATAGTCAAGGTGTAGTTGGCCAGTTATAAGGCCCATCTTGCTTGTTGTTGATTCAGCTGGCGTGGTTTTAAGAAGTAAACTAAGTTCTTGTGGTCTGTCAGAACCTTTACTGGATGTTCAGCACCGCACAAGTACCTGCACCAATGCTTCAATGTCTTCATTATAGCTAGCATCTCCTTGTCATATATTGGGTAGTTCCCTTCAGCAGACAGCATCTTCTTGGAGTAATATTCTACAGGATGTAGCATACCATCTCCTCCTTCTTGAAGAATGACCCCGCCCACTGCAAATTTGGACGCATCTGTCTCCAGCACAAAAGGTTTAAATGGGTCAGGTATTGTCAGGATGGGAGCAGAGGTGAACTCAAGTTTTAGGGCCTCAAACGCAGAGGTGCACTCCTCAGTTCAGACAAACTGGATCTTGTCAGGGCAAAGACAGATCAGGGGCAATGTAATCTGAGAAAAATTTGGATGAAATCCCTGCAATAATTTGCCAGACCCAAAAAACTTCTCACATCTTTCCTGCATTTGGGTACTGGCCAGGTTGTCACTGCTTCCACTTTGTCTTGTGCCATGGCAAACCCGCCATTCTTCACCACATATCCCAGGAATTCAACTTCAAACTTGTGGTGAAACTCATCACCAGTTGGTTGCTTTAATTATGATCATCATTGGGTACTTCTTGATTGTATTAGGATCCTGATCTCCCCTCCAATATAGTAGTTGTTCTTGCTGATTATGATTTAAGCTAGGCGCTGGATCATCAATTCAAGTTCAACTAGCTTCTGGATTGTTCATCCACCCTGGCCTTTGGATTGGGGCTCTACTGACTTGCTTCCAGATTGCTTATCCACCTGCCTTGATTCCAAATTAGGTCTTCACTGACTGGTTGCTAATTATACCAATTAATACAGTTCACCAACTGTGGTTACAACTGACTAACTTCCCCATCCTTGCGCCTCTGCAACCCCCTTGTGCCACTGGGGCTGTTTCCATCCTCCCTCAATTGTTGTGTTGATCCCTAATGGTTTGAAATTCATTTCCCCCTCTCTCAACCCCCAAGTAATGACCAACTTACCTTGAGTTATCAAGTAAATTGTAGTATTTAAACCCCTCTCCCTTTTCTCAATAAAAAATATGTTATACCCCCCTTATATTAAGCTACACCACCAATTACTTTGTTGAGTGTATAATCTAAGGACTTCAAAGGGTAGTCTCCTCCCATTGACTAACTGCCAACTAAGCTTGACTAGAAGTCACTTGTTGAGGATTTGCTTTTGAGTAGTTGCTATTGCCACTACTCTAAACCCTTTGTCGTTCTCTAGGCTTGGATGCTTTTGTACTACCAACTACCTGTCTGATTTCCAACTTGTAAAGTACCAAGGCCATCAACTGACCCTTAGAATATCCCCCATCACCGTAGTAAGAGTGCCACAAGACTGAAAAAATTTGCACTTCTTCAGCTTGGCGTGTAGGCTGGCCTG